>JADLZN010001176.1:0-21898 GCA_018155175.1 Sinocyclocheilus anophthalmus | reverse complement strand
CATATGGTGCTCCCAGTTTTGTAGGATAAATAAATCTTATGTGTATTTGAAAGCATTAAAATGAGTTTTATTTATCAGTACACCTGTATGTTAATAGTAATGCTTATTTTGGCCACTAGAGGGGACTATGCAGCCAATCGTACTATGAGCCAGTCTTTTTTTTACAAATTGTAAAATTAAACATTTGTTATAATTGAGGGGAACTAATATTACAGTTTTTATGCAAAATATTAGCTTATTACCCCATTGAGACATTTAACGTATACTTCTCATTGTTACCAGCAGATGGCAACAGAAGACTGTATAATATATTTATTATTTTGAAGTAAAAAGTTTTTGGGTAAGATGGGCCCCCTAGACTTGGTACAAGAAGCTCAAATGGTGTTATACTCGAGTTGTTTTTTTTTTTTTTACTGAATACTTTTGTAATTTATGGGGTTATGTAATTTCCTGATCATTTCAGACATCTTCCCCTTTCTTTAAAACATAAGGTCAAAAAAAAAAAAAAACAACAGTGAAATCATTAAATTTGCATTCATAGTGTTGCAATTAACATATCTTTAAATAAAATATTGGCAATTAAATATGCACATTTTCATCCACCTGTATATAAGTCTTAGAATAATTTTATCTTTCAAAAACGAAATTGTCAAATCAAATTTTAAATAGAATAGTATATTTGGTATTTTATATTAATGGCATTTTTAAAATATATTTAGATATTAGAATAAGAATTATATCAAAAGTCATTTGTACATTCTGTAAATGTTTATCCAGGAGGCTTCTTACTGCAATAGGTGCCATTTTACCCCTCTTTTAATAGTTTTGCTATAACTAAATAGCAATGCCTGTATTATTTTCTATAATAACTCATCCTGCGCATGTTATCTTATATCTAAATATGTTACAATTTAAAAGTATATCCATATTCTTCAGAGTAGATAGTAAAGGTGTTCCAAGAATGTGTTTTATTTTTTTTAAAAATCACTCAAAAATGTAAAAATACCAACACACTCATATTTAAAGATAAAACTGTTTTATCACTGTTTATTTGTCACGAAAATATGCGAAAACAGAAATGGTTTTTTTTACGTCTTTTCTAATGAATAACTTTGACCTCCACAGAACTAATAGATTTTTTGAACAAAAAGTAGAAGGTCATAATGAAATAAGTATAAATAAAATACAAATAATAATAATCAACATTAATAAAAACTTATATTTAAAACTTAAATAGAAAAAATAACATATTTACATTTGGTATGTATTAAAAAATATGCATATAATCAACAATTTCCAATAGTTTGTTGGACTCACAAACTAAACTAAATGCAAAAACTCCCAAATGCTACTTTTCGAGGCAGGAAAATGCAGCTACCTGAGACCCCAGGGAAGAAACATTCTGAAGACAATACTGGTGAGTACAGGTGCTGTTTTGGCTTGATTTTTTTCCATCAGCAAATAGCCTAGTGATTACATAAGCTAGTCATGACAGGATATTGTGAATATTTCTCTAAAACTTGACTAACTTATTGGCTTTTACAGCTGGATGCCCTCATACGGGATTTCCAAAAGAGAAAGTGACACCAAGATGACGCAACAGCCTGTGTCCTTTCCAGCAAACACATTAGGCCTGCATGTCCATCCAAATTATATATATAATTATTTTGTTATTCTGTGATTTTTTTTGTATGTTTTGCATTTCGTTCTGTTCTCATATCCATTGTGAGTGAACCTATACTGCCAGCACTATGTAACCATTTGCAGCAGTTCCTACAATAAAGGCTTTATTTTGGTATTTTGCTTTAATTGTTCAGTGTCTTTTTATTAGTTATAGGTACATTCACCAATTTTGCTCAAGACAAGAGCGAAATTGTTTTAAAACTACAATGTTTACACACAAAAAATAACAGGCGTCAACTGCATGAATAAAAACAGACGTATTTACAGGTGCATCTAAATAAAATGTAAAAGGTCGTGGAAAAGTTCATTTTATTCAGTAATTCAACTCAAATTGTGAAACTCACGTATTAAATAAATTCAATGCACACAGAACGAAGTAGTTTAAGTCTTTGGTTCTTTTAATTTGATGATTTTGGCTCACATTTAACAAAAATCCACCAAATCACTATCTCAACAAATTAGAATACATCATAAGACCAATAAAAAAAAAACATTTTTAGTGAATTGTTGGCCGTCTGGAAAGTTTGTTCATTTACTGTACATGTACTCAATACATGGTAGGGGCTCCTTTAAGACCAGGTTTCTTTGACAGTGGTCTTCAGCTCATCTGCATTTTTTTGGTCTCTTTTTTCTCATTTTCCTCATGACAATACCCCATAGATTCTCTATGGGGTTCAGGTCTGGTGAGTTTGCTGGTCCGTCAAGCACACCAACACCATGGTCATTTTAACCAACTTTTGGTGCTTTTGGCGATGTGGGCAGGTGCCAAATCCTGCTGAAAATGAAATCAGCATCTTCAAAAACTGGTCAGCAGAGTGCTCCAAAATTTTAGGGTAAAAACGGATGCAGTGACTTTGGTTTTCAAAAAACACAATTGACCAACACCAGCAGATGACATTGCAACTCAAATCATCACAAACTGTGGAAACTTAATGGACTTCTAGCAACTTGGGCTATGAGCTTCTCCACCATTCCTCCAGACCCTAGGACCTTGGTTTCCAAATTAAATAAAAAAACTTGCTCTCATCTGAAAAGAGAAATTTGGACCACTGGGCAACAGTCCAGTACTTCTTCTCCTTAGCCCAGGTAAGACGCCTCGGACATTGTCTGTGGTTCAGGAGTGTCTTAAAAAGAGGAATACAACAACTGTAGCCAAACTCCTTGACACGTCTGTGTGTGGTGGCTCTTGATGCCTTGACCCCAGCCTCAGTCCATTTCTTTGTGAAGTTCACTCAAATTCTTGAATCGATTTTGCTTGACAATCCTCATAAGGCTGCGGTTCTCTCGGTTTGGTTGTGCATCTTTTTCTTCCATACCTTTTCCTTCCACTCAACTTTGTTAACATGCTTAGATACAGCACTCTGAACAGCCAGCTTCTTTGGCAATGAATGTTTGTGGATTACCCTCCTTGTGAAGGGTGTCAATGATGGTCTTCTGGACAACTTAAGATCAGCAGTCTTCCCCATGATTGTGTAGCCTAGGTGAACCAAACTGAGAGACCATTTTAAACTCAGGAAACCTTTGCAGGTGTTTTGAGTTGATTAGCTGATTGGCATGTCACCATATTCTAATTTGTTGAGATAGTGAATTGGTGGGTTTTTGTTAAATGTGAGCCAAAATCATCACAATTAAAAGAACCAAAGACTTAAACTACACAGTCTGTGTGCATTGAATTTATTTAATACATGAGTTTCACAATTTGAGTTGTGTTTTAATTTAATTTATATTCATTTTAAACTATTTTTGTTTAGCCACCAGATGGCGCAAATGTACATATCAAAATTAACTCGGCCCAGGAATGAACAAGTTAATATTGACAGTCCTGTAAAACCCAAACTTAATGTAGTGCAAGACCTGTACGTTTTTAAGGCTGAAGTGAATATGTTTATTATATAATCAAGCATGTGCTGTGAAATTAATATTCAAGTCCAGTTGGATTTTATGTTCACTATGGCTCTTATATTATGAACATACTGATCCCACTTAAATATCATCTTGCCATCACCAGTAAAAAGAATAGAAATGATCAGTGTAGACAATATAACCAATTAATTCTCAGTTGACCCTGGTACTGAGGCTGTTGATATTACAGGAGATAGTGAGGGACGTAGTGTAGAGGCTAGCAGGAAAAAACATCCACTGATACAGACAAGTTCCCTTCAGAGAAGGAGACGGCTGAGACCTCAGCCCATTCTCTGGGTTATTCTTAGCATGAAAGCACACTGAAACCGTTATGCCACCATCATGTCCTCTCTCTCTTATTAAGCACCGCACACACACACACACACACACACACGAGTAATTTGTGACAGCCTACAAGACTCACATTCACATGGAATATAATGTATGTTCTCTTCTAATCTAGAAAATAGTACTGAACACAACTTGGACAAAGGCATTGCATTTGCATGTGTAGTTTTCATATTAAGTGTAGGCAACATAAATGTGTTCGTCTGCTTCCAGCAACTGACAACATTCCCTAAAGGAATAAAGATCATAAAACAGAAAACATGCACAAAATACAAAATGTGCCAACCTATTCATCAAATAGCTGTGCAATCACAATCAATATTTTTGTAATACAAATGTAACTATGTGATAGAATGAAAAATGAAATAAGCAGGAATGAGTCACTTTAAACATGGCAAGCACCCAGCTTTCATTTCTTCTGGATGCAGGAACAGACCTTGAACTATGAAAGAGATATTTTCACTGCTGGTAAATAGATATTACTGCAAAAACAGAGATTTTTCTATTTTTTTTTGGTTGTGTAGTAGAGATTTGACGGTTTCACATTGCACATAAAGAAACAGTTCAGCCAAAAAAGAAAAAAAAAAGATCTGGCTTTAGTGGTAGGGAAGGTTTGAAGTTGACTTATGTGGATGTTTTTATCAGCTGTTGGATCTCTCACTCTGCCGGCCGTGGCACCCATGTTATTGGAGCAAGGTTAGGTTGCTAAATTTATCCAAAATCTGTTCTGATGAAGAAACAAAACTCATCTACATCTTGGATGGCCGAGGGTGAGTACATTTCCAGCGAATTTTCATTTTGGGTGAACTATTCCTAAGAACTCTGAGAAGGTGTCCATTATTTCTTTTTTTTCATTTATTAACGTATCCATTCGGTTCCAGCTCTTGAACCATGTTTTAATACATTCTCCAGGTTTAACAAATCCCAATACATTTTCCCATAGCTTTCAGACGTAAAATAATACACCAAGAACAATCAAAAATTCAACACTAACTGTTTAGCTCGATGAGATTCTTGTGTATACTCTCCCACACTTCATGTCAGACACCACATGTGCACAATCAAATACAGTAATGCCACTTGGCATTTAACTGCTCGAATTCTTCAAGCATCACTTTTTAGTGTTCTACACGCTAGTAACACCATCATAACCAAAACAAATGTTGATAGATGTCATTTGCGTTCTTTCTATAGCCTAGCTTTTGCGAAAGAGGTGAGTTAAGGACAGAGATTTTCTTGGACGCACATTTGAATAGTTATACAGTGGCGTGCGGGTGGGGGACCGAAGTACAAACCCCACCCACCCACTGATAAAAAATATATAGCTTAGCCTAGCTTAGTAAATGCGTACAGTTGGGGAAAACGTCAAACTAAAATAATTGCAGTAATAATGTTCTCATACAGCAAAGCTATTCTGAACTAAGTGTATGTCATTGTTGGGCAATTTATTTAGCGTTGTGTTTAATAGATTTGGAAAGGTGAAGCAGTGTGTGAGATGTCAACACAGCACAGGCTACTTTTCCCTGGGCTGCACTGTCTTTTTCTTAGATTTATGTCGATCCTTTGCTAGGTTTGTCATCTTTCGATGCGGAATTGACGTTTTATTGTTTTATCAGTTACCATAAAATCTCCAGATTTCTATGTTCGCGGATGACGTCCATGTAACGACATATAGCCTAACTAGGTAAGTTTCGCTAAGTGGTGTAGTTACATATCCATTTGTTTACACGTTTGAATCTAGAAATGCGTAAAAAATAACGTTTAATTGAAAGAAATGTATGATTATGATATAGGCTACATTAATGTGCAAAAAAAATATTTTCCATTTACACTAAAGTCAAGTAGGCTAGTCTAATCATTTAAAAATATCCAAATTTACTTGTTTTCTTACTTGTTCTCCGATTGCATTTTTTAAATGTTACTCAAGAGTCCGAATTCGATCAAATGTAGCCCATACAGAGTTTCCGGTTTCTTTCTAATGAAGCAATTAGATTATTATAAAAGGGGCTTTGGGGTTATCATGTATGGAAGCCCGTTTCCGCCACTGAATAAAAAAATATAATTCTGTAAGTCATAATAATGAGAAACTTTCTCAAAATTATGACTTAGTTTCTCATAATAATAACTTATTTTCTCGTAATAATGAGAAACTTTCTCATAATAACGACTTAGTTTCTCGAATAATGACTTAGTTTCTCGTAATAATGAGAAAATTTCTCATAATAATTACGTAGTTTCTCATAATATTGAGAAACTTTCTCGTAATAATGACTTATTTTCTCGTAATAATGACTTAGTTTCTCGTAATAATGAGAAACTTTCTTGTAATAATGACTTAGTTTCTCGTAATAATGAGAAACTTTATCGTAATTATGACTTAGTTTCTCGTAATAATGAGAAACTTTCTTGTAATAATGACTTAGTTTCTCGTAATAATGAGAAACTTTCTCAAAATTATGACTTAGTATCTCGTTATAATGAAAAACTTTCTCGTAATAATGACTTATTTTCTCGTAATAATGACTTAGTTTCTCGTAATAATGAGAAACTTTCTCATTGTTATGACTTAGTTTCTCGTAATAATGAGGAACTTTCTCGTAATAATGACTTAGTTACTAGTAATAATGACTTAGTTTCTAGTAATAATGACTTAGTTTCTCGTTATAATGAGAAACTTTCTTGTAATAATGACTTATTTTCTTGAAATAATTACTTATTTTCTTGTAATAATGACTTAGTTTCTAGTAATAATGACTTAGTTTCTAGTAATAATGACTTAGTTTCTAGTAATAATGATTAGTTTCTCGTAATAATGACTTAGTTTCTCGATAAAATGACTTAGTTTCTCGTAATAATGAGAAACTTCCTCGTAAAAATGACTTAGTTTCTCGTAAAAATGACTTAGTTTCTCATAATAATGAATTATTTTCTCATAATAATGACTAGTTTCTCGTAATAATAATGAGAAAATTTCTCGTAATAATGACTTATTTTCTTGAAATAATTACTTATTTTCTTGTAATAATGACTTAGTTTCTTGTTATAATGAGAAACTTTCTCGTCATAATGACTTAGTTTCTCATAATAATGATAAACTTTCTCGTAATAATGACTTCGTTTCTCGTAATAATGACTTACTTTCTCATAATAATGACTTACTTTCTCGTAATAATGACTTATTTTCTCGAAATAACGAGAAACTTTCTCATAATAATGACTTAGGTTCTCGTAATAATGAGAAACTTTCTCGTAATAAATACTTATTTTCTCATAATAATGACTTAATTTCTCATAATAATGAGAAACTTTCTCATAATAATGACTTATTTTCTCGTAATAATGACTTAGTTTCTCGTAATAATGACTTAGTTTCTCGTAATAATGACTTATTTTCTCGTAATAATGACTTAGTTTCTGATAAACTAATGACTTATTTTCTCATAATAATGACTTAGTTTCTCGTAATAATGAGAAACTTTCTCGTAATAATGACTTAGTTTCTCGTAATAATGAGAAACTTTCTCGTAATAATGAGAAACTTTCTAAAAATTATGACTTAGTATCTCATAATAATGAGAAACTTTCTCGTAAAATTATGATTTCTCATATTAATGACTTATTTTCTCATATTAATGACTTATTTTCTCGTAATAATGTCTTAGTATCTCGTTATAATGAGAAACGTTCTCGTAATAATGAGAAACTTTCTCGTAATAAATACTTATTTTCGGAAAATGAGAAAACTTTCTGTAATAATGACTAGTTTCTCGTATAACGAGAAATTTCTCGTAATAATGAGAAACTTCTCGATAATGAGAAATTTCTGTGATTAATGAGAAAACTTTTCGTAATAATGACCATGAAGTAAAGTTTCTCGTACTAATGAGAGGGTGCAAGATAAACTTCCTGTAATACTGATTAGTCGACCTACGTTTTGACGTTGATGGTAGGATTTTATAATGAGAAACTTTCTCGTAATAATGAGAAACTTTCTCATAATAATGACTTAGTTTCTCGTAATAATGAGAAACTTTCTCGTAATAACGAGAAACTTTCTCGTAATAACGAGAAACTTTCTCGTAATAATGACTTAGTATCTCGTTCTAATGAGAAACTTCTATAATAATGGAAACTTTCTCGTATAAGACGTATTCTCGGAAAATGACTTATTTTCTCGTAATAATGAGAAACTTTCTCGTAATAATGACTTAGTTTCTCGTAATAATGACTTAGTTTCTCTAATAATGAGAAACTTTCTCGTAATAATGACTTAGTTTCTCGTAATAATGAGAAACTTTCTCGTAATAATGATTTAGTTTCTCGTAATAATGAGAAACTTTCTTGTAGTAATGAGAAACTTTCTTGTAATAATGAGAAACTTTATCGTAACAATGAGAAACTTTCTCGTAATAATGACTTAGTTTCTCGTATTAACGAGAAACTTTCTCGTAATAATGACTTTTTTTCTCATAATAATGAGAAACTTTCTTCTTAATAATGACTTAGTTTCTCATAACGATGACTTATTTTCTCATTATAATGACTTAGTTTCTGTAATAATGACTTAGTTTCTCGTAATAATGAGAAACTTTCTCGTAATAATGAGAAACTTTCTTGTAATAATGAGAAACTTTCTCGAAATGAGAACACCTTTCTCGTAATAATTACTTATTTTCTCGTAATAATGACTTATTTTATCATAATAATGACTTAGTTTCTCATAAAAATGACTTATTTTCTCATAATAATGAATTAGTTTCTCATAATAATGAGAAACTTTCTAGTAATAATGACTTATTTTCTCATAATAAAGACTTAGTTTCTCATAATAATGACTTACTTTCTCGTATTAACGAGAAAACTTCTCGTAATATGATAGTTTCCGTTATAATGAGGAACTTTCTCGTACTAATGAGAACCTTTCTCGTAATAATGACTTAGTTTCACATAATAATAAGAAACTTTCTCATAATAATGAGAAACTTTCTCGTAATAATGACTTAGTTTCTCGAAATAATTACTTATTTTCTTTTAATAATGACTTAGTTTCTCGTAATAATGAATTAGTTTCTCGTAATAATGAGAAACTTTTGCGTAATAATGACTTAGTTTCTTTTTTTCTTGTAATAATGAGAAACTTTCTCGTTATAATGAGAAACTTTCTTGTAATAATGACTTATTTTCTCATAATGAGAAACTTTCTCGTAATAATTACTTATTTTCTCGTAATAATGACTTAGTTTCTCATTATTATGAGAAACTAAGTCATAATAATGAGAAACTTTCTCAAAATGATGACTTAGTTTCTCGTAATATGAGAAACTTTCTCGTAATAATGAGAAACTTTCTCGTAATAATCGAACCTTTTCTCTCCCCCCCCTCCCCTTAGTATTCGTTATAATGAGACCAACTTTCTCCGTCCATCATAATGACCCTGTTTCCCGTAATAATGACTTAGTTTCTCGTTATAATGAGAAACTTTCTCGTATTAATGACTTAGTTTATCGTAATAATGAGAAACATTTCTCGTCTATCATAATGAGAAACTATTTTCGTAATAATCGACCCCTTAGTACTCTCTGTAATAATGAGAAACTCTTTCTCGTCATAAGACCTTAGTTCAGTAATATGAGAACTTTTCGAATAATCGTACTTAGTTCTCTCCGTCTCCTACTTTCTTTATTTTACTCTATGGAAACTTTCTCGTAATCTGCACGTAGTTTCGTTATAATGAGAAACTTTTGTACCCCATAATGACCCTAGTTTCTGTTATAATGACGAAAACTTTCTCGTCATACAGAGAAACTTCGCGTCAATAATACTTAGTATATCGTAATACTGAGAACCTTCTCGTTAATAACCGTAATAATGCTTAGTTTCTCGTAAATAATGAGAAACCCTTTCTCGTAATAATGGATTAGCCTTTCTCCGTAAAATGAGAAAATCTTTCCGTCCATAATTGAGAAACTTTACTTGTAATATGGAAAATTGCGTAATAATGCTAGAACTTCTCGTAAAATATTAGCTTTCTCCGTAATAATGATTATTTCTCGTCCATATTGAGAAACTTTTTTTAATAATTATTACTTTTTCATCGTATAAGACTTAGTTTCTAGGTCAATATGAGAACCTTTTCCGGAATATAATGACTTAGTTTCTAGTAATAATGAGAAACTTTATCGGAACTAACTGACCGTAGTTTTCGTATTTAGAGAACTTTCTCGTAATAATACGTAGTTTATTCGTATAATGAGAAATCTTTCTAGGAATAATGAGAACTCTTCTCGTACAATGATCCTTAGTTTCCGTATAATGAGAAACTTTCGAGTAATAACTGAGACACTTTCTCGTTATAATGACTTAGTTTCTCGTTATAATTAGAAACTTTCTCGTAATAATGATTTATTTTCTCGTAATAATGAGAAACTTTCTCAAAATGATGACTTAGTTTCTCGTAATATGAGAAACTTTCTCATAATAATGATTTAGTTTCTTGTAATAATGAAATTTCCTCGTAATAATCGAGAAACTTTATCCGTATTAACCTGACTTAGTTTCTGTATTTAACGCGAAATTTCTCGTATACAGACTTAGTTTCTCTCCGTCCTAATGGTAGAAACCTTCTCCTCGGAATATCACTGCAGTGTCGTAATAACGAGAAACATTCTCGCTAATAAGGGGACTTAGAGTTCTACGGGTGAAATTAATAGAGAAAACCTTCTGTAATAATGACTTATTACGTAGCATAAAAATCTCTTTCATAATGAGAACCAATTTCTCTAGGTAAATAATGGACTTAGCTAATAACCCACACAAAAAAAACCGCCTTACAACAGCTCCATCGCGAACGACAAGAGTCCCAAAATGGATGTTTTTTGATAGCATCCACTAGGCATTGTGGTCAAAGCCTGAGGACCCCACCGCGATCCGAACATTGCTGTGTTCTGGAACTACGTGTATAATGCTATAGTCTTACTTACCGAACGATTTCAGGATAATGATTGTATGTAGTTTTTGCTGAATCGTTCTCTGCCAGATTAGTTATCGGCTTTAATATCCATTCCAGAACAAATTTCAGTAAGAATCCCAGGCATTTTAGCAAAAAATGAAAGACAGTACAAATATAAACTTAATTTATAGCTGTGTAGTTAGCATGATTTATTAGTTTATTAGCTGTCCCCTTTGGCTCACATGCAATGTTACGGTGTTCCCGCATGGCTCTGACACAAACCAGATGGCGCTAGCGTTTGTTATAAGTCTTTTTTTGTTTTGTTTTGTGGGATTAGGCAATACTTATTACGAGGAATAGTTTTCATTCATTATGAGAAACTACGGCATATTACGAGAAAGGTTCTTATAAGGAATACTAAGTCAGTATTATGAGAAAATAAGTCATTATTTCAAGAAAATAAGTCATTAGTCCCGCGAAAGTTTCTCATTTAAATGAGATACTAAGTATCAATTTTGAGGGAACGGTTCTTAATATTATGAACTTTAGGAACTGATACCTTTTTGTATTCAGTGCGTGAACCCCGGGCTTACATAATCATGCGGAGAACAGGACGAATTGTCTTTCTTGTCAAAAGGTGATTAAAACCACATGAACCAGTTGAAATTAGACGTTAGACATTGGCTAACCGAGTTTAGTGAGTTACTAGCGTGTTCACACCCTCATGATGTTCCACGCCTGAGCGACTATCTTTCTTCAACACAAAAGTCAGAATGTGAAGGAATGACAGCTGCTGAGAGACGCCATTCACCTTTACATACGAAGTGAATGATGACTGTCGTCTCGTTTTGGTTCGACGGAAGAATTCATTTCATACGGGGTTTGAAGAGAGATGGCAGAAGTTTCATTTCTGGAAGAAGTATGCAACGTTATCAGACCAACCCAACCTGGACTATAGCCTACTGTCAAGTTATAAAACCGGACTCGCACAAAAGGTCGACTCAGTGATGAAAGAATGTGGTAACATAAAAATACTTACATTAACATTAAATCAGAAAATACTTGTTATAATAAATTAGGGCTCTTAGAGTTTACTGTAACAATTTGTGATTGTTAATCTATTGTTTTTGTTAACGCTAACGCATTCACTTTATTTTGATTGATGAAAACATGAATTGGTTTCAGTGTTGGTGTGGAATCCGATGACAAAAATATGCAAGTTCTATGAATAAAAAATACAGTTACTAGTATGTTTTTTGCACAGACTAAAAGCCAGTCTAGAACAATGTATATATATTTGGATAGTCATAATATTCTTCAATCATTCTGAAATATTTATAAAGCTGAAGCTTCAGTTTAGACCAAAGTTTTAACATTTTGTCCATTTTTATGACAATAGGTGGTGCTGCTCATGCTAACCAAACTCATGCTCGTGTTCATTCAAAGGATAGTGCCAATGCTGCTGGCCTCAAAGCATCGCAAAGGTATGGCTGGACTTCCTATACCATCAAATTCATACCGTATACATTAGATTACTAACATGAGCTTTCATTTCTCCCTACAGAATGAGAAGATTGTGGCTTCACCTCAGACTGAAAAATGTGATATGTATCACTTTAATCCTGGCACTTATATGTTGCTTCACGATCACATTTTCAATAGTAAAAGATGAAGGACAGGAAACAGGACTGTCTGAGAGCCTGCGGCTGACAGAACAATATGGCATTAATTGCACAGCAATATATGAAATGGAGCCAGTGGAACTGGGCAAAACATTAGTCATTCGCAAGGAAAAAAGCTATGTAGGGCAAACCGACAGAACTATTGTGAATGCCACCTATGACTGTGATTGGTTTGTTGTGTCACGGGGCTATGATGCGATTCAAGGCTCTGAGTTTGAGCGTGAATTTCCCCTGGCTTATTCTTTGGTTGTTCACCAGGATGTGGCTCTTGTGGAGAGGTTGCTAAGGGCCGTTTATATGCCACATAACATATACTGCATACATTATGATCTGAAGTCCTCAGATGACTTTATTTCAGCAATGAAAGGTCTGGCCCGCTGCATCCCAAACGTCTTCATTGCCTCAAAGCTGGAGAGGGTGCAGTACGCAGGCTTTTCACGACTCAAAGCAGATCTTAATTGCCTGTCTGACCTTCTAGATTCTGAGGTCAAGTGGAAGTATGTCATCAACCTGTGTGGTCAGGACTTTCCACTGCGGACAAACGCTGAGCTGGTGTCGGATCTAAAAGAGTTGAAAGGCAGGAACATGGTGGAGAGCAAGTGGCCAGGAGGAAAGACAGGTCGCTGGAGTGTTCATTATTTACTAAAAAGTATTAATTCAGAGTATTATGAGTCTCCTGTAAGCACTACAGAGATGAAATCTCCACCTCCTCACAACATAGAAATGTTTGTGGGCAGCGCGTACTTCACACTTTCAAGAGAATTTGTGGTTTTTGTGCAACAGAGTTCCCTAGCCAGTGATTTCTTGGCTTGGTCTGAGGATACGTACTCACCTGATGAACACTTCTGGGCAACTCTGGTTCGTGTGTCTGGAGTACCAGGGGAAGTGCCAAGTTCTGACCCTGAAATCTCAGAACTGAAAAGTAAAACCCGTCTGGTGAAGTGGTCTTATCTAGAAAGGATTCTTTACCCACCATGCACTGGAGTCAGTATAAGAGCTGTATGTATTTATGGTGCTGCTGAGCTCAGATGGCTCCTAAACTATGGCCACTGGTTTGCTAATAAAGTGGATCCAAAAGTGGATCCTGTTCTTATGGAATGTTTAGAAGAAAAACTTGCAGAAAAACGCCTGAGGCCAAAACTGCAGTAAAAAGATATTGTTTTTATTTTACTGGTAAGACTAAAAAAGAATACCGTGCTGTTTTTTAGGGAAATCGATATTAAGTTGAGTATTTTATTTGGGGTTTCTGGTACTTTGAAAATTCACTTTTTATTTAGTTTTAAATGTATTTATATTTAAGTGATTCAGCCAGCATGAGAGCAATCCTTTGGCAAGAATTTGTATGGTTTAACATGCCAGTCCTCTACAATTTTTAAGTGAATACTTGTTCTGTTGTGTATGAGACACGATGTGAATTTTATTAGAGCAAAGTGAAGGGGCACAAATACATTTGCCCAGTTTATAAGAAAAGTGTAGTAAAAAGTAAAGTGGCACACATTTGTTCGTTGCTGATGAAACATCTATTTTGTCTCTCTGAGCAAAAGTTATGAAGGAAGAGTTCACAAAAAGAAAAAAACAAATTAGCACAAAGCACAAAAACAAATTAGCTGGAAATGTACTCAACCTCGGGCTATCCAAGATGACACGGGCAGTTTGTTTATCATCCCAAACAAGATTGGTGATTGCCTAATTGAAACAAATCCATCAACGGTGTGTTAACTGGGACAATATAGAGTTGTAATCCTTAATAGTGAAAAAGTACACCTCACTGCTTGCCTTCCCACCAAATCACTAATTCCATAAGTCATACTTTGTTTTAGAAAGGTTTTAGACTGTTTTCCCCGCTTGCAAACGGTACTGAGCTGGGCATATTGCTCCTGTTTCAGATGAGCTGCCGTTTCAGTGGACGATCTAAGACATTATATGGATAGGGGGACTGGGAAAGTAGAGAATTTTAAATCTCGGAAAAACAGTTTGAAGTTAATAAAAACGTCTTAATGATGGATGTGTTTATTTTAAACATGCAGCTTTTCTATTCACAAAGTTATTGTGATACTTTCATCAGCTGTTTGGACTCATTCTGACAGCACCCATTCACTACAGAGGATCCACATGACGTATACAAATTTCTTCAAATATGTTCTGATGAAGAAAAAAAACTCACTCAGGGTAGCTGACGGGTTCAGACTTTCAGCCAATGTTCAATTTTTCACATGACTACCTATTCTTAAAAAAAAAAAAAAAAAGTTGAATGGCGGGGAACAAAATCTGTATATTGTCAAGAGTTTAAAATAATAGACTCTTCACATTTCCACTCAAATAGAGACGAACCTTTATGTCTGTTCATAGCAAGATCTCTGAAAAATCCAAGCAACTTAATTCACTGAGAATAATTTGCAATGTGACTCTGGGTTGCATTGCGGAAAGACTTCCAAGGAATATGCAATCAAGTATAAACACAACCCCTAAAACTAGACACAATTTGCATGTTGCAATTTCTCATCTTGCAGACCAGTTTTGAAGGCTTGTAAGAATGCAGCAGACATCCATGGATCTGGTATACTCTACTGGGGCTATACAGCATTGCTCCAAAACAATCCAGGCACCTAAAATAAATAGCTCTTTAACATTTAGAAAATGTGCTCAACTATAATTTGATGAATAACTGCTGCCATTATTAGAATTATTAAAAAATGTTTTGGTTAAACTGGATTCCAGTTGATTAGTGAGTAAGTCCCAGGTATGGCTGAAAAACATGAAAAACCACATGCAAAAGTCTTGTGAAATTACCCCTGAGGATGAAACTCGTTTTGTTGATCTTATCAGAATGTAAATGCTTAAGAATTTCCTCTAAAATTATTTTCTTTAGTTTCACTAAGCTTTTTTAATGCCTATTTTTGTACATTTTATACCTATTTTTTGCACACAAAATGAAGGGGTGGGTTTACAATTCCTAATGTTTTATTGTTTTTTAATCCCTTTAATAATCATCTGTGGTTTATTGATGTATTGATTTATTTAATAACAATGGTTTTCATTGCATATGTTCTTTTCTAATTTTATGGTTAATCACTTTCAGTGCATTCATTTTGTGTCATATATCATGCTTTTAATTGTTTATTGTTACATGCAATGTCTGTTTTTGAGTTTAGTTGCTTAGACTGGCTCTCAGATTGAACTTTATTCCATTTCATTCTAAATACAACCACAAATGTACAATATATTTATATTTTATAAATATATCAAAAATAATATATTGTAGAAAGAAGGTTTTTAATCTGAGTTTCTTTTTTGTTAGTTTTATTCTGCTGATGTCATGAATGTTGCCTAATGTTATGAAGGTCACTAACCCCTCTCCTCTCTCCTCTTTTCTTTCCCCCTTCCCTCTCAATCCCCATTGGCGTATCGCCAACGCACATGCATTTTTAACATTTCTAATTCTTTTGGAGTTGACAGCTCCATTTGATGCTTTATTGTAAAGGATGCCAGTATATCCTAAATACATTTTTCATCAGTTTAAGTTTGCTCTGTTGTGTGTGATTGAATTGTTCAACTGTCAAGACCTGAATTTTAGATCATAATGACACTCAACATTGAAGAAGGAAGATGCTACTTCAGTTTGGTCTGTTTTATGGTCTGATTGCACAGATTATTTAGAGCAACAGGGTTGGATGAAGAGTGATTCCAGATTTATGACCAAGATATACAAATTAACATTAATCTTCTTTTACCCTGTGAGTCAACCTGTTCATGTAGGCATTTGCTTACATGATTGTGTGCCAAAATACAGTGTATTATTACATGCAAAATCTTTGGCAACATCAACAAAAGGTATGCAAGGCAATTTCTCCCTTTTTGTAATGAGGCTTCAACAGAGTGAGAATCCATTTGCAGTTTTATTGAAAACGTGGTAGAACAGGCAGGGTCAATCACCAGCAAACACAACAGTAAAGTTAAGATAAATCGGAATCCAGGGACGGGCATGAGGTCAGGGCAGGCAGCAATAAATCAATAATCAGTTCACAATAGTAAGTCCAGGGTAGGCAGCAAGTGATCATGATGAGAATAAACAATCCAAAGGTAATCCACAGGTAGACAAAACATGGAAACAAATGCTCAGAAACACCCGTGCAATACAAGACTTCACAACGAGGGAGACTCTGAGAGCTGTATTGTAGGGGAATTTACAGTTAAAACCCAAGGACCAGATATGATGAATGAAGACCAGGAGTCAGAGATGTGATCAATTAAAAAAAATTTTATTGAAGAAAATAGTTTGCAGTTTCATCAGCAGAAGTCAGTTTCAACACTCGATGGAGTTCGTAGGCCGCTCTGCTTACATGTCAAAAACACCAATAATTATACTCTAACAGAGGTCACTAATTACGTCAATACAATATCAAGTGATTATTTAGGCTAGAGATCAGGAGTCAGACAAAACAGGTAGCTCCAGAGACCTATTCCTGATCAGGGGGGGCATCCGATGACGAGCTTCTCCACTTACTCAGGAAAAGACACCGACACACACTTATCTTCTGAAAACTTATCTTCTGTTCAAGGTGGCCTGGCTCTGGCGAGAATCTTATCAGCATTCAGTATGGTTCATTACACACACAATATGCCTGTCTCTTTTAAGAGAGTAAAAATACTGAATAACGCAGGATTATTTATTAGGCAACTACCAGTGCTAATAAGCAAGTTGCAAGCCAACTATAGACAACCAGCAGAAAACAATATAATGTCACAGTGTCCAAATTACTTCGCTCAGTACGCCATGGGACGTTGCCGTACCCTACCTACTCATGGAACCCTGTGACTAGGAACAAAACCAAGAGACTCAGCACCGGAACCGATGGCATCATCAACAATAAGTATAGAGAGGTTAAGTACTGATCAATAACTTGTTAATAAACACAACAAGAGAAATACATTGAAATAATCCTTATTATGAAGGATATGGCTAGATCACGGGGCATCACTCCATCCACTCCTTCACGTATAAAATTAGTCAACGACATGGCCGCGTAAGGCGGCAAGGCACTCCAGAGCCAGGTACGTTGATTGGGACAATGTAGTCGAATGAAGTTCAAACTAGGGGAGAGTCTCCTCAGGTGGCGAGCGGGAGGCACTGGGGGAGTCATCCTTTTGTGACAGTAGCCCCCCCCCCCCATCCCCCGAGAGCAGCTTTTGACGTGAGGAAGCAGATGACGCCAGGGTCTTCTGCGAGGTCGAGGGACCGGTTTATCCGGGTGCGTCCTATGGAATTCGATGATGAGTGTAGGGTCGAAGATGTTCTCAGCATTGACCCAGGATCGCTCCTCCAGTCCGTACACCCTCCCAGTCCACCAGATATTGTAGGAGTCCTCCCTGACGTCTGGAATCGAGTAGTTCTCGAACCTGATAAATCTCCTCGCCATCAACCATGATGGGTGGGATGGCATGATCCTCTCCCCTCGCCTCGCGCACCACCAGCGGGGTTGAGAAGTGAAACATTGAACCGAGGGGAAATCCCGATAATTAGCGGGGTATGCCTAACCCGGTAACGACAGCTGGTGTTATTTGTTTCAAATCGGAAGTCTGACCGGCGGCGTGATCTGGGCTAGATAACACAGAACTCCATTGACCTGAGTGTCATTCAGGATTGGGCGGCGGTGACGATTCGGACTGGCACACTTCTTGACCCTCCTAATGGCATTTGTAGCAAGGGGTGTGAGCTAGTTACAAATGTTATTAATTCTCTGGCAGCCACCGTCGTTATAGCAGGTATCTGTGGGTTCTCTACCCATGGGATAAAGTGGGTGGAAGCCATTATGCATTGGAAGGGGCCTAGTCAGTGAGGGTTTTGAAGGAGTTTTGAGTGTACTATTGCAACAGAGGTATCGAACTCCAGGTGTTTGGTTTGTCGGCCCAGTTAGAATTGAGGCCGATGTGTGATATCAGCATTGAGCCGCCAGTCTTGGCCATCGATTGCGGGTGATATATGAAGTGAGAGGCTGATGTTGATATTAACGTTTTTGGTAAGAAGAGGACCATACTCTGGAGGTTTAGGCAATGACCTGATAAGTTCTGTCATGATGTACATTGGTGTCCTCCGTTGGGGTTCAGTCTTTTGATCAGATCATAGATATTAGGGATTAGAATTTGAATTTTTTTCGAATTAAACAAAAAAATACACATTTTTAGGTCTGATGTCAGCAGTCAGGCAGCGGATCAGTGTGCGCCACGAAATGCGATGACGATTGGTAAGTGTCATTGCCTTTTATGCTTGTGCTTAGCCTATCCAGTTTGGCATGATCCGTGTCATTTCATATATTGCGGGGGAAAACAAGGAAGCAGTGTGGAGAACATGTGTTTACCGTCAAACTGAACACCAAGGCCGTTCAACAGAATGCTACTTTATCCTTTGTTCTGGAGGGACATCTCTCAGCGTTGCACATCGAGTCCTTGCACAATCGAGAGTGGCATGTTTATAAAGCTATGTAAAATTAATGTAAGTTCAATTTTTAAAAAACATGTCTCGAGACTTTATGGTGGTTTCCCCATCCCACTGTCCTTTATTTCTTATTCATACTTCTAAATGAAGAGAAATAGTAGCCTACCCTTGTGTAATTGGTTCTTTCGGGCTTTGTATTAAACTATATATACAGGCATGGTCGCTGTTTTTTTTTTATGGTTAACAAATTTTATTAATATATATGGGTTTTTAATAAATTCTTTAAACATTATCGCGTTGGTTAAAAGATAGTTGGTTATTGCCTATACTCTTTGCAAGAAACGCGGGCCATGATACTTTGCACGAGCTGTGCCCCTCTTGTGGCCTCATGAGAGAAGACACAAAGCGTTTTTTCCCTAACTGCATTATGCCTTTTAATTCATCTATAATGATGATTTCTGAAATATTTAAAGTATGAAAAAAATAGTTAATTGCGCTTTTTCAGTCATTTTTGACAGAACTAATAGTACTATTCTACATTTTTGCTGGTCATAAGAAAATACAAACGGGGTGTTCTTTACGTTAGCCACATGTCGCACTCCCTAGTGATCCTCTTCCATGGCCAACCCAATCCCTGTCTTCTGACATCTGTTTTTTAGTTTGCTGTTTTTGGATGAGATGAGTTGTAGGACCAAAGTCAAGCACCTAAGGGTGGAGCCTTGTGGTGGGCAGCACATGTAGATGTGAGCGGATCCGGCTCTTGACTCCCTTGCACCGTATTTGCCACGGCCGTCCACTTAGATGCTCGCCGACGTCCAGGATCGGGCTGATGGAGAATGGGGCAGATGTGAAAACGTCGATTTTAAGTTCTGTGCAAAAGCCTACAGCCGCTGCGGTCCAGCCATTGTGCGCTGCTGAAAATAATTTCTTTGCTCATTGGACGCGGTAAGGAGAATCCATCAGAACTGAAATTTTGATGAAGCGCGATGAATGGCAAATCCAAGAAACGTTGAAGCTCCTCTTAAAGTTAACGTGGATGGCCCCAATCTAGCAACACGCTCTGACCTTTTATCATCCAGCCGGGCCACTCCCTAGACGATGACCTCAAGTCCCAGATCCCAATTTATGTACGGGTCTGGTGAAATTAACAATTCTAGCCTTGGCACATACATATGGTGACTCTCCCCCTCCAATGAGCGTTGTAACACTATCCTCAACATGTGGCACATGTTCTCATATGTGTCAGATAGACAAGAATGCTATCAATGTAACATCAATGACTAAACGGTCCAGCAGCGTCCCCAGAAGACGTCCGTTGCTGAAAGATTGGAAAATTGAAGGACTGTTTGCCAGGCCGAATGGCATAACCAAGTATTCATAGTGCCCAGTGCTGGTAGAAAAGGCTGTTTTCCATTCATCACCTTCCCTGATGCGAATGAGATTATAGGCATTGCGAAGGTCTAATTTGGAAAAGTATTTGGCTTTACAAAGTTGTTCCAAGGCAGCTGGTACTAGAGGTAAAGGGTATCGGATTTAACAGTGATGTCGTTGAGGCCCCAGTAATCGATGCAAGGACGTAGGCCACCATCCTTTTTCATAACGAAGAAGAAGCAAGCCGATGCAGGTGATGTTGATGGTCTGATGAACCCCTTTGAAAGTTCCCCTCCTCCCTTTTTCTTCTCCCCCTCCCCCTCCCCTCTCCCACCTTGTTGATGTATGTTCTTTAACTAGCATAGATCGGGTCCTTGTGACACAGGAAAGATGCGCCTTTGGGTGCCGGTTGCTGCACAGGCTAATAAATTTCAATGGTCGCAACTCGATAGCGGAAAATGAGGGAGGCCGTCCGATGCCCGGACCTTGAGCTGGTACTGCTGGGTATGTTCACTTTCCCTTATAGACAGTAATAGGGGACTTGTATGCAAGTACGGGAGTGGGTGCCTGAATGGACTAACCGTGGAAGAATTACAAGGCGGCAGTTCGTGTGGACCCAAAGCACAGCAGATGGCAGCTTTGGCCACAATAGCCAGGCCGACGCTGTTGTTCTGCGAACCTTTGGCACTTTCGTTCCCCTCTGGGGAAAGGTCTGCTAGCTGTACTGCGATGCTGACATCATCCAAACGAACATATACTCATGTTTGCAGCCCAGGATAATGCACACCGGCACCTGTTGAAGGTCTGTAAAAAATTCCTGGAAGCTGAACACACCAAGTTCTGCCCATGGCAGCTATTCACCGGACATGTCACCCATGCCGCATGGTTTGGCGCGGCTTGGATTGGCGTATATCGGGACAGCGTTTTCCAGTTCTGAACAAATCTAGCAACTTCGCCACCGCCATTGAAAGAGGAGCTGGCCAACATTCCACAGGCCACCTAAACAAATTGATCCAATCTAGCGAAGGAGATGTGTCGAACTGCATGACGGCAAATGGTGGTCACACCAGATACGACTGGTTTTCGGGGGGGGGGGGGGGGGGACCCCCCCCGGACTCCACCCAATCTTTACAGTAAAACTGCACATTTTAGAGTGGCCTTTTAATGTGGCCAGCCTAAGGCACACCTGTGACAGAATCATCCGCTGTCTAATTCCTCTCCTTTCCCCTCAGCCTCGCTTTCACCTTGATCATGTTTCATGGTGGTATGGATTACCCCTCCTTTTTTTTTTTACCCGCGCGGATAGTCCCCTTCCGCCCTCTTTCTTCTTCTTTTTTCGTAGTGTGAGGTTATCTAGAAGGCAGATTTCGAATTGCTCACTAATACAGATTTGGAAGGATTTGTGAACAATATTTGAGAGAAATTTTTTTGTGTACATAGAAAAAGTCTTAGATTTTGAGTTCAGCTCATGAAAAATGGGGGCCAAAACAAAAGTGTTGCATTTATAATTATGTTCAGTGTAGTTAATGC
>JADLZN010001175.1:351157-506623 GCA_018155175.1 Sinocyclocheilus anophthalmus | reverse complement strand
ATTTGGTGCAGATGACTGTGTGTGTTTTGCTCTGCAGCTGTGATTGGTTCAAAGGGAGAGTCGTGTTGAACCAAATGAACTTCACGCACATGTTCCTGCACAAGAAATTTTGGTCATGAAACAAAACACAAATATAAAAAGACACCCATACCGATTAACAAACGGACAAAAACACAAGTAGAAAAAAGATGAAGGTGTGGACAAAATGTGCTTGCATTAAACACTAAAATTATGAGTGCTTGATGTCCTACACAAGGAACGAAATTGTCTATAAAATTTGATCATTTGATATCAGCGATCAGTGGTGTTAAATATTGTGAGAATTTGTATGTGTTTGTGTTTCTTCGGGGGAAGAAAAAGTGACTAAATGCAGATGTTGGCAGCATATGTGTGTGGGGGGAACTGATGAATTCTACTCAGGAGGGTGATTCATTATCAACGTTGCCAGAAAAGTCTGTAACACTGACAAATATTGTACAAGTGTGCCCTGCAGCAGGACGTTTCTCAAATTTATCACTAGATGCACACCAATAACAGGAAGAATCCTTTTCTGTGTCTGTCTCCAACACTTATCTCAAACATACAGTGTGCAAAACAAGTCTCAGATCTAGCATACTATAGGCTACTTTAACATTCTGTCATGGTTTTAATTTGTTCTGATTATGTTACTGTTATTTTATTAAGCAAATCCATTTAGTAGAATAAGATATAGCCCCTGGCATAATGTTTCTAACAAAAATAACCATGCGGAATGGGAAGAGATGAACAGGTGTTTCACGCCAAAACGAACACGATCATTCTTATCATTCTTGTCCATTAAATTTTGGATATGGATGTAACGATTAACCGCAAGCTGGTCGAAAATCGATTCAAATATGTGACGATTCAAATTGGTTGAGATGCCAAACAAATTGCGATACAATTGGAGTAGGAGTTTATATGAATGTATCTTTGAGGGGAACTGGCTGTCTTTAGAAAATTTTAGATGGTATTTTTTCTTTTCATCTTGACTCTGTATAATGCATATTAATGTAGTGTTTATAAGCACTGCTCTGCTTTGTTTACAGCGGAAACCCAGGAAACACTGTATCATTGCTGTTCATAAGCTCTACTTGCTGTCAGTGAGTGAATCTGCGTCTCATTCAGCTCATCTGCTGTTTCATTCCAATATGTTTTATGTAGCAGTGGGGAACCGTCAGGGCCCTCTAGTCTAGGCCCTCGGAGATGGCCTAAACCATTGTAAAAACAATATTTACTTTTATTTAAAAAAAAAAATATTTTTCTTATTTTTAATAAAAAGTTGTAATTTCCAATTGTATTTAAGCAATTCATAATTTCACAATCATCATTTAAATAAAATAAATACAATTTCTGTGGAAATAAACTCTTCAAGTCTGCCTATTCGGTGAATGGTTAAATAGACTCTGTAAGCAAGGGTAGGGGAGATGGCCCAGGTTCAAAAGTCACGTTGCTACTGTTATTTAGTATAGTTTCACAAAACTAAAGTCATACCATTCTGTTTTTTCTTCAAATTTCGAAATTATACAATCTAATTTAGATTAAAAACTACTCATGCTGCATGTGCTGCATCTTTGTTTGGATCATGATTAAAATCCAGTGGTTGCCTCTAGTTTTAAATGGAAAGAGCACAGACAAAGCCTTATTTTGTTTTTTATGAAGATATTTCTTTTATTTGTGTTACTTACTTGTTTGATTTGGGGTTTGTTCTAAAATGTATTTAGTTTTGTTATATTTCAATTTCACAAAAACATCAGCCAGCCCTATAAACGGCACCGTTTTCATTTACTGTATGTCTTCAATCTCATTTTGTTGAAAAAATCGTGAGAATCTAATTGTGAAATCAAAATCGTGAATCGAATTCCTAATTTTGGATGCTAAACATTCTTTTTTAAACTTAAATATCAAACAATAGGCTATAGCATTTACAAAAATACTCTACGGGTTTAAAAAAAAAAAAAAAACCTAATCAGAATTAATAAAACACAGTAGTGAGTCACTTTCGAAACACTGCTTTCTGAAGCTTTGAAAACTTTTCAGAACCTCGGAGCGCGTGTGTATCAAATTCCCCACCTCATTTCAGAAAACGAGGCTATCATACTGATTAGAGCATTGGCTTCAAAACGTTTCGAAATGTAGTTATATAGTTCATGTTGGCCACTTGATATTCAATAAAAACATTAAAGAAACGTTTCGAAATTCGGTTGATTTGGTGAACCCCTGAACGACTGATAATGCTACTCTGTGCGGTCGTCACCTGTCTAATAAAATGCATAGCATATAAAAGCGTCTTTGGTGTTTCCATGTTTTGACGTCATTAGCAGGCAACACAATGGACACGGTCCGTGTCACTAGTTAAAATTGCTTATTTCTCTGGATTTTAACATTCTTTGAAACATTTGGGATAATGTAAGTACACAAGTCAGCAAAATATATAACTGTTTTAGTGGTTTTTGGATATTTAATAAAAAAATCTTACATTTTGTGCCTTTAAAGGTCCACAGTGTCATTGTGTCGCCTGCCAATGACGTCATAACCCCCCGATTTCCGGTTTGGAAACACCAAAGACGGTTTAATATGCTATGCATTTTCTTAGACAGGCGACGACGGCACAGAGTAGCATTATAACAGAACTTTCAAATGTATCTAGTATGATAAAACAGCGCTGCTTACTTCCACTGCTTTCTGGAAGGAGCGGAAGTGGTCGACTGTGGCCTAATAAAAGCTCCGCTGCTTTCGAGCCGTGTGTCGCGCTCGTTCAGCGCCTTGTTTCGCTTCGACGGCTTTCAGCCTCAAACTGCTTTATTCTACTACATTAATAAATCATTAGCTCAACCATGAACATGATTTCTGCCCGAGTCAGATTGCATCGGCTGTGGGGATGAAAACAATAACTCCCATGATTCCACACTCAGTAACGGCGTCATCAAACTACGCCTTTGTTTCTTTGTTTGTTTTGAAAACACGCCCTCCAGTGGCAAAACATTACATATTGTGCCTTTAACTGATCTCGGTTCAGTTTTCATGAATTTGAATACATGTACGTTTATAGTAGGTTATAAAAAGAAAAATAGTAGTTAATTGTTCGTAATTGGCCTAGTTTGCCAAGTCCTGCCTAAGAACACAAAACAAGCATTACATGTTATTAAAATAAAACAAATGATACATGCATTTCATATTTAATGGTATTATTTGTAGATTATATTTAATAGATTACACTTTGCGCTGTGTTCCCGTTGTATTTACAGCATCTTGACCAGTGTCGCCAGCGTGTGGTTTTCCGAGCGCTTTGAAAATCAGAATCATTTTTCGATGCAATATTGGTTCAATTGTTTCAGAGTTTCGAAAAGATTTCCGCTGTTCTCCGATATCAGTGGTCCTTAATTCTGGTACTGGGGACCAACTGCTCTGCACATTTTGCATGTCTGCCTTATTTAGCACACCTGATTCGATCATCAGCTCGTTAGGAGGAAGATCCATGAACTGAACCGAGGGTGTCAGATAAGAGAGGCATACAAAATGTGCAGAGCAGTGGTACCCCAGTACTTGAATTGAGAACCACTGTCCTATATCACTACTTACAAGAAATGTAGCAATGTCTACAGAGTGCAAACACTGCCTCATAGCGAATGCAACACCTAAAATAGAGCAGCATGAGGTTATTCAGTTACACTTCAAATGTCGACAAAATCATTGGACCATCAGTTCTTTCACTTCTGACATTGTAGAGAGAAAAACATCCCTTTCTTTGTGCCTCAGGCACTCAGCCTGGTTCTGATTATAGTCGTTTCTCATGCTCTCTACTTAAAACACTAGCAAACAAATAATGGATAATTGTATCTTTCATGTGTTACATATTACCACATTGGTCTCCATTTGTTTCTCATTATATCAACAAAATTAAGTATGTGACTTTGGAGATCTTTTCATTATCATTAAATGACCAATACACCAAACCTGAAGCTATCATAGTTTAATCACTCTCATGTCACTCCAAACCCACATGACATAGTTTTGCACATATTGAGTCTGTCTCAGTTTTTTGGACCTCATTATGTAGTATAACACATGTTAGAGCCATTTACATTTTCATGCTATAAACTGGAAAACAGTCATATTTCACACTTTCAGCACAGGCTGCAGGTAATGATCTGTAATCTGGGCTGTAATCTCTTCTTTGACTAATTGTAGTGAGCTCTCTATTCTCCTAAATTAGCTCTGATACGTGGAAGACCATCAGCCCAAAGCACACTGTATCGCTCTGCAGGCAAACACACACAGGCAAGCATGCAATACAAACCATACATACTGTCAACCATTCCTCAAAAATTTAAAAATAGGTGTAAATAAAAGTCTCCAGGATAACAGTTTTATTTAATTCTCACAAAAAGTCAAAGGCATCGGTCACACATATAAGACAATTCTGCCAAATCATTTACTCTCTTAAGTAATGACGCAAGTAAATGATGACAGTATTAGTTTTACTGTGGTAACTATCCCTTTAACCCAGGGGTCTCCAGACTCGGTCCTGGAGGGCCGGTGTCATGCTGAGTTTAGCTCCTGCTTGCCTCAACACACCTGCCTGGAATTTTCTAGTATGCCTAGTAAGAGCTTGATTAGCTGGTTCTGGTGTGTTTAATTTGGGTTGGAGCTAAATTCTGCAGGACACCTGCCCTTCAGGACCGAGTTTGGAGACCCCTGCTTTAACTGATACAGTTTTAAATACAGTAAATAATGTAAAAATACATACAAATGTCCATTATTGGAAGGAGGTGACGGTGCACTCACTTAAAAAATAAATAGGAGGAAATGCAACACTCAAAATGGCAACTGTAGGAATGGAAGTCCCTACTTTCAGTTAAAGAGCCAATCACCTTTTTGATAGAGGTATTGTTTTTTCCCCCCTGTGATTTGAGCATATAAAGCAGATCTATGATACCACTGCTGTCAGATTTTCCTACTTATTTGAATTGTCTTGGAGGTTTTGGTCAATCTTCAAGTATATAGGAGCTGTACTTGTATAACTGTTACCTACATAGAAAATAGTTGCATGGATGCTTCCAAGATGGCCACAAGTGAACTTGCCTTAAAAATAATTAAAATTAGCAGCCTGATTTGACTTAATACACAATAGCTTGAAATCTCTGACAAGCAGTGAAACCATAAAAGGTAATGTACTAAAAGGGTAATACAAGATTAATGGTCTGTGATTCAAGTAACTTTCAGGATTAATGCATCAAGGATCTTTTTCTTTTAACACCAAAGATTCATTGTATGACAGATGGGCCACAGCTATAAGATTAGAAGGCACTAACAAAACATTTCAATGAATGACAAGGATATTGTCTGTGGCAGAAAATTGTCTTTAAAGGGATAGTTCACCCAAAAATGAAAATTTGATGTTTATCTGCTTACCCCCCAGGCATCCAAGGATGTATGTGACTTTGTTTCTTTAGTAGAACACAAATTATGATTTTTTTAAGTCCAACCGTTGCAGTCTATCAGTCATATGTCAATGGTAACAAAATCTATGAGAGAAAAAAAAACATGCACAGACAAATCCAAATTAAACCCTGTGGCTCGTGACAACACATTGATGTCCTAAGACACAAAACAATTGGTTTGTGCCAGAAACCGAACAGTATTTATATCATTTTTTTTACCTCTAATACACCACTATGTCCAACTGTCTTTGGGCGCGTGCACGACTTCCGGTGCGTGAGGTGTGTACTCGCTCTGGCTTAGTTTACGCAAGCGCCGGAAGTGATCTTTCGCGCGTATACGTTTACACAGTGCACAGTCATTGTAGGTACGACGGCTAATCAAAATGGTACTTACTTGCGCTTATCCAGATTGTTCAAACCGACTTAAAACTAAAAGATTACGTTCTCTCGCGCGAACTCATTCGGGAGTGGTGACTTTCCACGTATTCCCAACTTCTGAGCCTGCTCGCCTGAAGTTATGGTTGATTGCTCTTCGGCTGGATATCAACACACCCATTAACGTAAACTACGCCAGAGCGCGTACACACCTCACGCACCGGATGCCGTGCGCGCCCAAAGACAGTTGGACATAGTGGTGTATTAGAGGTAAATAATTATATAAATACTGTTCGGTTTCTGGCACAAACCGATCGTTTTGTGTCTTAGGACATCAATGTGTCATCACGAGCCGCAGGGTTTAATTTGGATTTGTCTGTGCATGTTTTTTTTACTCTCATAGATTGTTACCATTGCCGTGCATTATATGACTGATAGACTGCAATGGTTGGACTTAAAAAATCATCAGATGTGTTCTACTGAAGAAACAAATTCACCTACATCTTGGATGCCCTGTGGGTAAGCAGATAAACATCACATTTTCATTTTTTTGGGACTATCCCTTTAGCAAAGAAAAAAAAAAAATTTTAAAAATAAAAATTTCTTGAATCTTATTTTAAGAAATATCCATAGGTAGCCATTTTAATTTGTGATGGCAAAATCTCAGAGAGGCTGAAGAGAAATTGCTCTGGAATCACTAAGATGCCATTTCCCAAAAGACAACGCAAGTTTCTAGAAGAGGAACACATGACACAAATCAATACAAACACTGTATTTAAAATAATAATAAAAAATAAAAAATAAAAGTCTGAAAAGCCCTAAAGATCCACTGATGTTTACACTACATGTAACACTGGAGACACAAAACATATTGTTACACTATAACATGTTGTTCTCATAACACTGTTTACTAACCTTCATTGTTTTGCACTCAGCAGACTATTGGACATTGGACAGCTATTGACTACTGGAGGAACTTTCTCTTTGATTATCCATCTCTCTGATAAAATAAACATAAAATGACATGAGGGGTGAAAATAAGCAAAGCTATAGGTTATTAATAAGGCATGTTCAAAAAACAAACAAACTCACATTTGATGCTGCTTCAAAAAATCTGCAAACTGACGATCTCTTGTGTAGAGTTCAAGAATGCGGATGCGATCTTGAATATCCTATGGAATGGAAAGGAAGAGAAACTCCCAGAAACATGTATTACACACTTGCTTACATATTTCACAAAAAATTTCACTTGCTTATCTAACGTGCTTTATACAAAGTAATTTGTTGAAAACATGCATTCACAGACCCGTACCTCCTTGGTGAGTTCACTGTTCTCATAAATATGACGTATCTCTTCGCTGCTGAACTCTGTGGATGCCTCGGCACTGGCACTGCTGTGGACTAGGGGCCCGGGGTACCGCTGGTAGTAATGGCTGTAACCTGTAGTTAAATCGCTTTCAAACATGGGGTTATACTTAGTGGCCCTGTCTAGAAATGGTCCGCTGTCTTCTCTCCTGCATACAAACATGTATACACACACAAAAGAGGTCGCAACAGCCATTATTACATCCACAAGGGATCAAAGATCCGCCATGTTGACGAATTAATGCAAATCTCATAATGGAATTACTGGAAATGTAGGCTTCTTCCTAGGTGCTGCACATGCAGTAATTAAAGAGATTTAAGCAAGAAAAAAAGCATTTAATGAAAATGTAACTTATTCATAAGTGACAGTTCTTACAAATATTTGTTCTAACAATTATTTACATGCCAAAGCTACTCAGGAAAAATATTTATATATTGTAATAATTCAATAGTTTGTTGTTTGTTGGGTAATTTAAACCTTAGTTTTATTTTTTAAAACTTGTTTTTCATTGAACAATTTGCAGGAGAGTGAATTGCATCTCCATTCAGCCCACCTGCTGTGTCTGTTCGTGCAGATGTTTTGTTAGCATAATTTCACAAGCTAAAGTCATGTTATTCCGTTTTCGCTTCAATTTTGAAATTATAACAGTCTTTATAAAGTCAAACATTGCACTTTTTTTTTCCATTCTGATTAAAATGCAAGAAGATCAAGGTGCAACACAGAGTGAGAATCTGCAATTGTTATTTGATATGTGATATTCAATTTCTGTACTTGACACTCAAACATAAAACCTAAGCATCATTTCATTTCTATTTTGTGCCTATAGTCCTATCTTTAATTGTTCTATTACTTGTCATTTGGTCTTTGTTCTTATTACTGCTGCCATTGTCTTAATGTTAAACTTTATATTTATGTTTATTTTTGGCTAGTGATTTTTGCTGTGGTATTATTGGTATCTAAAATATTGTTGACATATAAGTTTTATTTAGTAGAATACAAGGATAACAGATTCAAAAAACTGATAACGCAACTATTTTATTTTTGTTATGGCAGGGCCCGTGAAATGTTGGCAGGGCAAGTAAAAATGTGAACCATTAGAAAAAATCCTTAGCGTTGATCCCGGTAATAGAATGCTTTGCTCAAGTAACTACTTAATTAACGCTACGTGGCCAAGAACAGCTGTGGTTTTGTACATGTAACCAAACGCAATGACCTAACTGTGGTTACAGAACAACCACAGTAACACCCTTAATGAAACAGTACTGAACATTTCAACATGTAACAGGCCTAACATATTAAGTTAAAGGGGTCCTATTATGCTTTTTCACTTTTTCAACTTTAGTTAGTCTGTAATGTTGCTGTTTGAGCATAAAAAAGATCTGCAAAGTTACTAAGCTCAAAGTCCAATTCAAAAGGAGGTATTTTATTTAACAGAAATCACTTTTCAAAAACTACAACGAACGACTCGTTTGGACTACAACACATTTTCCGGAATTTGTGATATCACAAATATCGACAAATGGGACAAGTCCTGGTTGAGCTGCACTTGAGAAGGCAACGAGTGTTATCACTATGTCGGAGACACGCTAGCTTTCCCAAGGCAGACGATCTTAGAGTGGTTACAATCATCCGGGTTTAAATCGCGCTCAAATTGATTTGATTTTGACACAATATTTACACTGAAGCTCGCAGGCAGCTATGGTAAGGGGCATGTCATTTCTCGACCAGGCGCCGAGTGCTGCCAATCACAACACACACTGGCCCAGCTAACCAATCACAGCACACACTGGCCCACTGGCCCACAGCATATTTTGTATTTCAAAAGGCAAGCCTTCATTTGATACAGGAACTATTCGAGCCGTTCATGCCAGACTGGGGAGATAGGTGTTGTAATAATGTAAAACATGTAAAAAAAATGTGTTTTTCGAACAACCTAGTATGAGAGCCTGTTCAAGTACACTCCCAAAACAAAATCAAGACTTTGTTAAAAGAGCATAATAGGACCCCTTTAAACTACATATTACGAGTTCAACCCCATACTCAGCTGTACAGTTGCCTTATGTTCACCATATGATATTCTCAACAGAGTGAACTCACCTCTGGCAGACAGCTTTTTGGTGTTGATGATTTTTGCAGCATATTCCTGACCAGTAGAGATTTTCATACATCTTCTCACCACAGAAAAGGCTCCTCTGGAATCAGAAAATCTATATATTGATATATATATATATATATATATATACGTGGGTACGGGAAAGTATTCAGACCCCCTTAAATTTGTCACTTTTTGTTATATTGCAGCCTTTGCTAAAATCATTTAAGTATTTTTTTTTTCCTCATTAATGTACACAGCACCCCATATTTACAAAAACACAGAATTGTGACATTTTTGCCGATTTAGTAAAAAAGAAAAACTGAAATATCACATGGTCCAAGTATTCAGACCCTTTGCTCAGTATTTAGTAGAAATCTTTTGATCTAATACATCCATGAGTCTTTTTGTGAAAGATGTAACAAGTTTTTCACACCTTGATTTGGGGATCCTCTACCATTCCTCCTTGCAAGATCCTCTCCGGTTCTGTCAGGTTGGATGTAAACGTTGGTGGACAGCCATTTTTAGGTCTCTCCCGAGATGCTCAATTGGGTTTAAGTCAGGGCTCTGGCTGGGCCATTCAAGATCAGTCACAGAGTTGTTGTGAAGCCACTTTTTCGTTATTTTAGCTGTGTGCTTAGGTTCATTTTCTTGTTGGAAGGTAAACCTTCGGCCTAGTCTGAGGTCCTGAGCACTCTGGAGAATGTTTTCTTCCAGGATATCCCTGTACTTGGCCACACTTTTCATCTTTCCCTCGATTGCAACCAGTAGTCCTGTCCTTGCAGCTGAAAAACACCCCCACAGCATGATCTGCCACCACCATGCTTCACTGTTGGTTGGGACTGTATTGGACAGGTGATGACCAGTGCCTGGTTTTCTCCACACATACCACTTAGAATTAAGGCAAAAAGTTCTATCTTGGTCTCATCACCAGAGAATCTTATTTCTCACCATCTTGAGTCCTTCAGGTGTTCTAGCGGGCTTTCATGTGTCTTTGCACTGAGGAGAGGCTTCCGTCGGCCACTCTGCCATAAAGCCCCGACTGGTGGAGGGCTGCAGTGTTGGTTTACTTTCTTACACTTTCTCCCATCTCCCGACTGCATCTCTGGAGTTCAGCCACAGTGATCTTTGGGTTCTTCCTTACCTCTCTCACCAAGGCTCTTCTCCCCCGATAGCACAATTTGGCCGGACGGCCAGCTCTAGGAAAAGTTCTAGTCATCCCAAACGTCTTCCATTTAAGAATTATGGAGGCCACTGTGCTCTTAGGAACCTTAAGTGAAGCAGAATTTTTTTTGTAACCTTGGCTAGATCTGTGCCTTGTCACAATTCTGTCTCTGAGCTCTTCAGGCAGTTCCTTTGACCTCATGATTCTCATTTGCTCTGACATGCACTGTGAGCTGTAAGGTCTTATATAGACAGGTGTGTGGCTTTCTTAATCAAGTCCAGTCAGTATAATCAAACACCGCTGGACTCAAATGAAGGTGTAGAACCATCTCAAGGATGATCAGAAGAAATTGACAGCACCTGAGTTAAATATATGAGTGTCACAGCAAAGGTTCTGAATACTTAGGACCATGTGATATTCAGTTTTTCTTTTTTAATAAATCTACAAAAGTCACAATTCTGTGTTTTTTCGTCAATATGGGGTGGCTGTGTGTACATTAATGAGGAAAAAAAATTAACTTAAATGATTTTAGCAAATGGCTGCAATATAACAAAGAGTGAAAATTTTAAGGGGGTCTGAATACTTTCCGTACCCACTGTATATATTGTTTTTTTTTTTTTTTTTTTTAAACAAGTGTTTCATTTATTTAGACTATGAATATACGTTTTATTTTCTTTGTGTATATAGTTCTGATAATGCAGAATTTTTCCTGTGTCCTAACGTGGAATTCGACCCATCCCCTCTGCCTTTTTCTTAAAAATTAAAATAACAAAAAAGGAACGATTTGTACAACCTTGTCTTAATATCTCCACTAAATAGTCATAGACTTGTATGCGCGATTGTAGAACTTGCTCCTCACCATCACAAACCTGTTCTTAATAAATAAGCATGACTTTAAATAGGAATTCGCTGTTTGCTTCATTCCCGCAGAAAAAGGAAAAGAATAATATAAACAGCCAGTATAACGTCATAACAGCACATGAATAAGCTGAAAAGAGACTTGCAAACGCAGGTACAGAATCAGTAAGGACTAACCGGTAACTGTCAGTGCCTTTAAACGCCTGCACTTTTCTAAAAAAAAAAAAAAAAAAAATTGTTATTAGAAGCGTATCATAACTAACAGTGTTGGCAAGTTACTCCAAATGTAATACATTATATATATTACTAGTTACTGTCTTTTGAAATTAATTAGTTACATTACAATATTACTGTTTCTGAATTGTAATGCGTTACACTACTTTTGAGTTACTTTTTAGTTACTTTCACCAAAATATCCACAGAGGTATTATAAAATGCCCAAATGTAGTTTATTGCTGCTCATTCTACACCCAGTTGAGGGTAATGTGGTAGGTCTATATAGCATACAATTATAAAATCATATTTAGATGCCGGTATGTAGGTCTACATTAATGTTACGTTGTAGTTTAGGTTAAACACAGATAAGCAGAAACCGCATTATTACATTCATAAATAACACCAGTAAATAAAGCGAAATGTTATAATGTACAAACAATAAACACAATGCCTAGCCTATAGGCTATTTTGAACGGTTTCATAAGAAAACAAGAATGAAAAATATAAGTTGCTTAACAAGCCAAAATGAATTAGGCTAATCAGTGGCGGCGCTAGTGCGGGGCTTGACGGGGCCCATCAGAAACTTGTTTAGCCCCGGCACAGCCCCCCCAAGGATTTCCTAATGATGTTCCCTTATTTTTGGTGTCACTTTCATTAACATTAAAAAAATAAACATTTAAAAAAATGCATAATATGTGGCCTATAAACGATTTATATTATGGGGGCGGGGTCAAGCAACACAAGCAAGCAACTCGCAAACTGTGCGCTCACTATAGAGAAAGTGAAAGTAAAAAAACTGACGGAGCTTTCTAACGCTGCATTAACGGCGCATATTCTCTCAGAGATGACGAGAGACTAATCTACTTCAACATATGCTGATAATGGTATATAGCTAACTGTTTTTTTATTCCCTTAATATTTCTCTTGTGGCCCGTATAGTGAAAAACATGAGAAGAAACGCATTTCGCGTTAAACATGTTGTTTTTGAAAATCTGTGCACAAAATAAAGCTGCTCTTAATTTTCATCGATGACTGCAGTGTTAATAATTTTAATTATAGGCCTATAATTCAATTGTAAAAATTAAAAGACCTGTTAAAAAAAACGTTTAAAAAAACATTTTCAATGAGGAGTAGCCTAAGCTAATAGCCTAAATTGTAATTATCCCCACAGCGCGCCATACGTCGCGGAACGGCATAGTCATATAGACTATGATTTAACAAAAACAGATTTTGTTATTTTTAGTTAAACTTATTTTTGTTGCTTGTCTGCGCTCGTCCGCCGCCTTTTTTCTCTTCTCCGACCCCGCAGCTCTCTCCGATAGCTTACTGTTAGTGGCACCAGTCCAGTGTTTCCAGGTTTGACTCGTGCTATTTCTCCATGTTGAGAGTTTGGTGTCGCACATATTTGACTATGCATTCTTATCCTTTTCTCAGATTAACTGAAAATAACAGGAGTGTGTCCATCTCACAAATGTAGAATCCGTCTCTGCAGTCATCTCAACCATCTAATTCCAGCAAAAGAAGATAGACTAACTATTTTACCCGCGGATTTTTTTCTCTGGTGCTGTTTTGCGGTGTTAGTAATATGTTGTTGTAACTTGCGTTACTGAGATTGTAACGAGTAATAATAATATTACCCACATTTTATTAGTAATGCATTATATTACTGCGTTACAGCAAAACGTAATATACAACTGTAATATTATTACTTTTGTAATGCGTTACTCCCAACACTGATAACTAATACTTACTTTCCCAGTTCTTCATACAGCTGATATTCGTCGGTAAACCTGGTGCAGGTTGTTGAAGCCATGCTGAGAGCGACGGGAAGAACAATCTGAGCGCAAAAGTGAAATCTGCGGTTACCTCTTCCTATATATCCTCAGTGCAGACCGAAAGTAAATGTTTCAACTCTGGAAAGAAATGAAAATGTCCAAGTCTGTCACTACAAATCCTCTTGCAGGTGTGAGATGGTGACTGGCACTGTTTTGACACCTATTTGAAGTTGAAGCGCCGCACCTCTTCTGATCAATTCGCGACGTCTTGTTCGCGAACGTGTCGTTCTTTTAAACCGGTTCTTTTTAACGATTCAATAGAACCGACTCGAGAGTGTGTGTGTGAATCATTCGAGTTTTGGGGGACTTTCATTAGGTTACACGACAATGTTTCTAGTCACAAACGCGTAGCGGAAGGAATAGATTTACATATGAGTACATTTTGTCCAGAATATTCATAGAAATAATACCAAAATTACATAGGATATATAAAACTGAAACCAACATATGTAGCCTTTTTTAAAAGATATTTGCAGATTTTAAACTAGAAAACAAATTAAACTATATTTAATGCTGTTATTTGACCAAGGTAAAAGAATCAAGAACACTTGCGAAAATGCTTCTATTTTTCATTAGTTTATAAGATCATACTAAAGGTTGCATACAGTCATCTTAAAATGTCTGAAATTAGTAACAGTGCAATCTTAATGACCTCTTATTCATTTCCCGTTGTAATAATTACATTTTGTGTTACAATCAAGTTTTAAAAAACACATTTATATGAAGCCTTTAAGTAGAAATGACATTTGGAATGAAACGTGAAAGGAATGAAAGGTGGTTGACATAACTGTGAACAACGAAAAATGTACACAATCACAAACCCATCAAAAACATATAGCCTATGATAAATAACAGTAGGACATTTCATTCATTTCACTACTCAAAAAGAGCTGCGAATCTGTAATTGTGTGATGATTCACATGGAAAGAAGAATCATTTCGTCTGACCGGATCATTTTAATGAACCGATTCGTTAAAGTGAATCGAGTTTCCCAACAGTACTTAATCTCTCACATCTCGCTTCCTGCTGTAACAGCGGCTGTTGAATCTAGTGTAAGAGCTCCCTCTGCCGACACAAACACGCGTGTACGAGTGTCTGAAAAGACAACAGTATAGATTATTTAAATCACAGGAAATTAGCAAATGTGTGACGGTAGAATTGTTGATAGACTGATAACGCTAGTCTAAAATGAAGCATCATACAGTACTGTTCATCCTTGAGCACTGTCACCTTGAGTTAACGGGATGACCAATTATCCTCTTAAATTACTAATCCTGTAAATCCGGTGGAGCATTCTCCCTCATCTACTACTGTCTTAAAGGGGTCATATGATGTTGCTAAAAAGAACATTATTTGGTGTATTTGGTGTAATGAAATATGTTTATGCGGTTTAAAGTAAAAAACACATTATTTTCCACATACTGTACATTATTGTTTCTCCTCTATGCCCCGCCTTTTTGAAATGCGTCGATTTTTACAAAGCTCATCGGTCTGAAAAGGTGTGCTGTGATTGGCCAGCTATCCAGTGCGTTGTGATTGGCCGAATACCTCAAGCGTGAGACGGAAGTATTACGCCCCCTACCATACACACTGAGCCCTGGCCCTGGCGCAAACCAAGACAAAACAATAAAACCCATTATAAACAAGGCATTTGTTGCATCCAGTGGGGACATAATTACTGATTATAATGACTTATACTGTCTTTTTACGCGTTGCGTTGCATCGCGCCGCGTAAACATAAAACCCTGTCTGCATTTGTGATCAGAGAAATGACAAACAACAAGTGCTACTCTACACTGCTCAAAACTCGCGTTTGAATCATCAGTGGCAAATCCTTTAAATGAAAACGTACTTACAGACTGTGAGTCAGAACAGCCGGCATTGTAGTCTAATGTTACTCTCCCAGGATCAGTAAACAGCCCTCCATAAAATGCGCTGCACACATCAAAATATTTGGGTTGAACTGTTCTGGAACAGTGTTGTAAATACAACTTAACCACTGATTTGTAGTCGTGTCCTCTTTTGGAAGACCAAACAAAGTAGTTTTGCTTTCACAGCACAGCGCCTTCACAACATGGCTGTAGCGTCAACAATACTACAGTGAGAATAAAAGTTACGCCTTCCTTCTTTGCGTGAACATTTGGGCGGCATTATGCAATTCTTCCTGCATAGTGAGGTAGATATGTGGGGGCGTGTTAGAACGAGCCGTTTTAGGTAGGTGTGGCTGACTCTGAACTTTTATAAAGAATATCTCTTTGGCTTTGAGACTTTAGTGTTTGCAAACGTTTACAGCTCTTCTTTATGCACCAGGAGCTTGTAACACTCCGAAGAGAAAGGAAAAATTTAAATCGCATCATATGACCCCTTTAAAAATCAATGTGATGATAAAAAGCTCCCTCCCTTGGCATTTCAGATTAGGTCTATTTGTCACTCTTTACTCACCTGAATATTTATCATTGGGTTGTTTTATGAAAGTGAAATTTACTTTGAGGTACGCACACACATCTATTCCTTTTGTCAGTTCTTCACAATTAATAATAAATATTTTCTCTTGTAGTGAATTACAGAAAACTGTAACTAGAAATCCACTGCCCAATATTCATTGTTACCAATACGATGTTTATTTGAAGTTAAAAAAGAAGAAAATCTATAACCTTCTAAAAGTTTCTAAAGTTTAGGAGGGAGTGACGGAGACTTAAACAGCCTGACAGAAAAAAGCTGTTAGAGTGTCTGGTATTGGCGGTATGCATACTCTTAAACACTTTTCCAGATGGCAGTGGGGTACATAGTTCATGGGATGGGTGTGAGGGGTCAGCAATAATTCTAGATGCACTGCAGATGCAATGTTTGCTGATGAATTCTCTGAGAGGAGTCACTCTGAGGGGTCAGAGACACTGCAGTTCCCAAACCAGACAATGATGCAGAGGATGATCTAACTGGCTGTTTGGATTCCAGTTCCAACACTAACCAATAGCCCACAAAGCCTATAGATGACCTCAGCATAAGGAAAGACATTTCAGAGGTGGAAATGGTTTACTTTCTCTGAATATAAAATAATTTTCCATACTGATTTTTCACAGGTGATTTACCCATGCAATGCATTAATCTCAAGACGCAAACTTAACGGATGATGTCCTGACAGAAAATCATAAAACTTTTATAACATTCCAGGAAATCTCTTATAAAACCATCCACCTATAGCTGTACAGTCTCAGCCGTTGGGGGGGTGGGGGGGGGGGGGGGGGGGGGGGGGGGGGTGGGGGGGGGGGTGGGGGGGGGGCGGGGGGGGGGGGGGGGGGGGGGGGGGGGGGGGGGGGGGGGGGGGGGGGGGGGGGGGGGGGGGGGGGGGGGGGGGGGGGGGGGGGGGGGGGGGGGGGGGGGGGTGGGGGGGGGGGGGGGGGGGGGGGGGGGGGGGGGGGGGGGGGGGGGGGGGGGGGGGGGGGGGGGGGGGGGGGGGGGGGGGGGGGGGGGGGGTGCCAGGAGGGCCACAATGACTGTGCAGGGAGCCATGGCTTGTGTGTGTTTGTCTGTTCCATGTCTCTCCCTGTCTATTTGTCTGTCCCCTCCCACTTGTTACCTCGTTATTGTTTTAGTTGCTCCACCTGTGTCTCCCTCGTTAGCCTCCTCATTTGGTTCCTATTTATTATCCTTGTGTCTGCCGTCCTGTGCTGATCCGTCATTTCTCATTGTGTGTGTTTCGTGTCTGCATGTGTGCAGCTTTAGCTCTGCCTGTCTGTTTTTCCCCCTCGGGGTTGTTTGAGTTTGTTTTTGTTTCATTTTTTTATGACTAAAATAAAATACCATTTCTCCAGCGATTGAGTCCTCGCTTCATCTCCCCCACGCACCGTGACAATAGCTGTACCTGCCTTAAAAAACATTAAAAAAATAAAACATTTCTTTCTGATGAAGACACTAAACATATTCTACAATGTTTATCCAAGTTTCTTCGTGCCATCTTGGTTCTTTATTTTGTCTCTATTAGTTCATTATGTTTATAGATTCTAATAATTAGAATGTAAATTACATGTTTTTGCGACAGAATAACCGACAACATCCATGTTGCACACTTTGATAGTGTAGAAAATTGTTTTTAAATATGATGTACTATTTTAACAGAGACTTTCCTTGAAGAGCTAAACCACTCACAGGGTGATGACTTGGATGATCAGGAAACGGCACCAGCACCACCACGAGCTTCCTCAGACTGGTCTACTCGAAAAAGTCTCCTCTCAGAGAGGTGGGAGAAAGAGAGAACCTGTCTGGTGAATACCATGGTGGCACAACAAAATGTGACAACTCAGATCTGCCAACAATGTGGCAGCAGTCCAGCTGCTGTCCGTTGTCGTGACTGCCGACCACAACCATTCTTCTGTGCTGATTGTGATGTCAGTATACACCGAAACCACGTGTTCCACAACAGGGATGCAACAATAGCTGGATTCTTTCAGCCATTGCCTCCAACAACCTGTGTCGTGGAGAGGGCTCTTTCCCAGTGTGGTAAGCTGTATTTCTTTTTTTTTTTCTTTTTTTGAGTGTCCCATTTAGGGCTGCACAATTATTTCAATCGTAATTGCAATATGATCCAACGCAACTGCCTAATGGTAAAATCTGCAAATAATCATGCATAGGTACATTTGTGACATTTGACTTTTATATTCACGTCATCCTCCTTGACTGTGCAACTTCTGGTTGGTGGGTGTGCGTAGTGCGTGAAGGGTACAAAAATTCAGATTGGTGAACTTCAGTCAGTCAGTGGGTGTTAGTCTTGTACACTGGCTGTGCTTACCTATCAGAGGTGGCACAAATTAAAGAGACATTTGGAATATTGAACTGAATCAAATCATTCACATTCAAAAATCGTATTGGAAATGGTAATGGCTTTATCTGTCAGAAAAAGCGCAATTATATATTGTGCAGCCCTAGTCCCATTCTCAGTTTATTTAAATAACTTCACAGTATAATAGGCTTCACAGGAATCTTTTGAGTACTTTCTCTGAAACACACTTAATGACCTTTTATCTTTAAAGCTTTTCAAATCATTGATTTAAAAAAAAAATGATTACAGAATACTTCCCAGTTAGTACATAGGACGATGCATGTCTTTAATCCCTGCATATGATGTGCCTTTCAGTGTGTATTGTGCCGTTGGAGATGCCCAAAAAAATATGTAGTTGTTCTCCGGGATCGTTGAGTGTCAACACAGGAAAAGTTGTTGCTGTGGTTACAATGAATGGTAAGAGTAAAATGAACTTAAGGGAACATTCCAGATCAAGTGGCTGTAGCGTCCATATCACATTCTGGGCAAAGTGCCCATAGGGACCTGGGTTGGACTTTAACCTGATTCCACCCCATAGGGCTCTCCCACTCGCTTCCTGCCACTTTTCATTGTCCTATTTGAATAAAAAAAAAACAAGGCTGTGCTATTGGCTTTGTAAATGTGTCCTGATCTATTTCTATTCAAACGTTCCCTATAGTGGTCTGCGCTGGGCAGGATTTTCAGTCCTGCGCCCCCCCGTTCCCGCAATATTCTGTCCCGTTCCGCAATAATGTGTTTGATAAATTTTAGCCTCCGTAAAAAGGAATAGGGTCGGGAGAAGCTCACCGACCCACATCTTGGGGGACCTTATGTGCATACGGTCCCGCGTCCTGTGAATCCGCAGCTAGGCTGGCGGGTCCGATTTGGTGCTTTCAAAAAATATTCGTACCCGACGATTCAACATTTACCTAGCGAGAAAGACTGAAATCAGATGTCTGATGTTTGTAAGTTTGCTTTGGTTCGGTGAAGTACTAGCATGGGTGGTAGTGAATGATATGGCTACGGTTATCTAGAAAACTTCAAACAAACACTGAAAGTAATAAACACATTAGGTGTGGGGGGCAGCTGCTTCTCGTCCGTGCTTTCAATTTCAGATTCAAGAACGTGAGCAGGGCAAAAGACGGCCAGAACAATGAAGACCACGTAGGTCTGCAGCACACGTCAGTGGGGGGGGGGTAGGGCTGCTTTAAACCCCTATACCTTTTTTACTTTGGTGTTTATTGTCATTGGCTGCCTAACCGATCATAAAAAGAAACCAGCTGAAGCTAGAGGTTACATACACTCCGTTTCTCATAGTTGTATGTAATGTTTTTCCACCAAGGTAGTTTGGGGCAAAAAGTTTGTCTGGTATGAGTGCAGTGAATCAGCAGGGGTGTATCCAATCCCGGCACACACCAGCAAAAAGCACAGGGGATCCTGTCGTCATCCAAAGGCCCGTCCCGCATAGAGCTTTCGAAACCTTCCCGTCGCTGGGGCGGTCTTTTGTGTCGAAGGATGGACCATCTAGTGGGCCCAATGCATGGCATAGTGTGCGAATACTACAATGTTTTCTGTATTTGTTCCAGGAGCGATAGGAATCTCGTCGTGCCATGAGATGAAAGGCGTGAGGCAGTGTGCAAAGCCACGGGTGGAGCCCTGAGTGATGACTTGGGGATAAACCGTATGACTACTGCCTGCCTACCCTTCACTTTTCCACGGTGTACTCTACAGAGGTGTTTTGTTTTTGTTTTGTGTTTTTTTTTTTTTAATGAAGAGTTGAAGATGGCAGACGACCAGGTACTGTGTGCCCTGCCACGCATTTTTAAGAATGGCTAAAATGATCACGAAACAACAATGTCGGCTTGTGGCCGTGTGAGATAAAGGTGGTGGGTATCACTAAGGCAAGCTAGTACTGAGTAATTGCTTGTCTCTCGGGAATGACATAGGGTGACGATATCATCAAGGCACGATTGATGGTATTATAAGGTGAGCGGGTGTTGATGATATCAAAACACTGGGAGTGATGTACAGCTATACTCGATACATTGATAAGAACAATCATGCGGGTGAGAGTGTGTGCAAAAGTCGTTGGAAGGTGTAAAACTACCTCTCATTAAAAAAAACATAAACTGATGAATATCGTGTACGACTAAATGTAACCAGCAGATTAGGTTGGTAGTCAATTTCGGTCACCTCATAGCACGATCAAAACATTAGACCTGTGTATAAGATCAAGTAGTGATGTCCTTGTCACATCCTAGTCATGCAGTTTGCATTCAGAAAAAAACAAATAGGTCCATAAAGACATGGTTGGTTAAGTTTGCTGTGGGAGTTGAGTTTGCTGTGGAACTTGTCTTTTTTTTTTGGGGGGACTTTGGTCGTGATGTTTTCTGTCCGTGACATACAAAGAGCCAAAAGATTTCCAATGATGCACTGGGCTGAGCGGCTGCCTGTGGAGGCTCGATGCTGGAGGATTTGGCGTCACCTTTGACCTTATTAACTTTAGTTAACTTAACTGTGAATTATGTTGACATGTTTTACTGTTCTGAAACAGACTGGGAAGATCACAGCAGACAGCTTCAGAAAAAGCTTTTTGGAGTGGGAGGCTGTTAGATTTGAGGTGGATAAGATCTGCAGGGAGGAGCATTTTGTCTGTCCTGCGTGCACCCCAGACATGCTTGCTGTTTCTGTGGACGGAAATCGCAAGCACTACCGCTTTAAGAATGCAGCAAGGTACTTACAAAATGTGTGTAATTTGCAGTGTTGTTAAAGTAACCTTTGCTGTGTCATATTGAAGGTCAATGTGTACCTTTCTTTCATTTAGATATGAAGAACAAGCCTTATTTGATGGCATCTTCATTGCAAAAGATGATGAAGTAGAGAGATTTGTGGATTACATTCATTCTACCACCAACCATGTAAACTTGTTGTATAATATTTCTAAAAACACCACCAATAGCATCTTACAGTTGACATTGTTTGGGTGAGTCCTGACTATTTATATCAACCTTTTTCCATGTTGTAGGTCTCTGGAAGAGGTGTCTGTGGAGGGGAGTGGTCAGCTGCCAGGGAAACGTCTCAGAGATCCTCAAGTAAAATTGATGAGGAGGGACTTGAGCTTGCAGTCTGTCGACATGGAGTTTTTCTCGGCGCTCTCAACATGTTCAGGGGAGAAATATATGCTTATCCCCTCTACCTGCAGAACAAGCTGGCAAATACGCCAATAAGCTTTTTTGCCATGGATGTAACCTGCAAGTACTGGCCCTACCTCAACAAAGTGACAAAAAGCTGCCCGGAGCTCCAGCACCTTCTGAGCATGAAACCATTCCTCTCAGTGTTTCATGCCAAAGCCCATGATTTTAAATGCGAGGTAAGAAAACATTACCATGTCATTGACTGTCCCTAAACACCTGCAAAGGTATGTTGGCAGCTTTTAAGTATTTTCTTCAATAGGTTAAATGGAGTGGAGCTTACCAGCAAGGGGCCGGATTGACACTTGGGGAGGAGGTTGAGCAGTGGTGTACCGCCCGAAATCAAAAACTCTCGAGGATTGCTGCGGTGACCACGAACACATGTCCAAAAAGCAGGTCCGGTATCCACCCCCTGCACTCTTAGATTGAAGTGTGTGCCAAGAAAATTGTATGACCAGATTATGAGACATGTGGGAATCCAACCAGATTAGGGTTGGTATTGAAAATATTTTTTTTCTTTTTTGCAGGACGTACAGACATGCTTACACTGATGGCCATGCGCTGGAATCAGCAAAAGTTTAATAACTTGGCTACTTCACTTGCCTGCCGATATCAGAAGGTAGAGATGAGTATTGTTATGAAATATGAAAATCAAATATGTAATACCTTCATGCTGGTATATTGGTGGGTAAATGTAGGTATGAACTTTGGTTCGTATCTTTCATTGTCCGTTTTTATTTGAATTAATTTGGAGAGAGGAAGCACAAAACAGCCTTGGAAAGCCAACTTCAACCCTGGCAAAGCATGAGAATCCGCTGGTCCGTGAAAAAACAAACAGGTTGAAGTTGAGGGCTGGGTCACTGATATTAAGAAGTGGGCAGAAGGTGAGAGTTATACTATTACTTCAATGTCTCAGTTCTGCAGAATAATGGGAGACATGCTTCTGCAAGTAATTACTGTTTTAAAATGAAATCATACATACACTGTTTTCTTGGTCATGTACTTACGCAATTAAAATGCCAAATTTTAGTATGTAGTGCATGCACACTGGAAATCATGTCAAAACAAAGTGCCCTGAAAGTACCTGAATGCTGCACAGTCCAAAAGTTGGAACATTGGACATTTCTTGCAGTTAGCGGATCCCATCTTGGCTACGTTGTCATTTTCTTTGGTACCCTGTTACATACTTCCTATACACGCTAATAAATATGAAATGATTATTGAGACTCACCTGTCCTTCCTCCAGGAGCTTTTTTTTTTATAAAGAAAAAAAAAGGAAGCAAAGAGGGATAGTACAGGGGTAATCCAATGGTATGACTTACCCAATATGGCGTTCTGGTTTACTTGAGACTTCTCGAAATGTTTCAGTGTCACTTGCCATGTGAAAAGTAAGTGAAGATGTTGTACAACTTCCTATTTCTTCTCACCAAAACAACATCCCAAAAAGATGCACGATCTTGACGCGGTGACAGCAGTAAATGGCGGTGCTGGGTTGGCCAGCATTAAAAGAGCAGGATCCCAGCGCAACTTACGAAAAGACACCGATGGCAGCAAGGTCGGGGTGACAAACCAGTGATTCGGCGGGCAAAATCAGAGAGGTTAATGCCAGTTCTAGCTCTTTCGGGTTGTGAACCAGTACAACACTATGGTAATCGTCAGATAACCGAAAGTAATGCGTACTATTGACATCAATTCTTTCTGGGGTACGAGAACAGTGGTTTTGGGGGGGCCATGGCAACTTTCACATGGTGGTATGTACACAAATCTGTTGACAATTTTGTTTGATTCACATAGTAGCACAAAACCAATTATGCCTTATCCCAGATTATCTCAGAAATTCTTTGAAAAATAATCATACTTACAATTGACTTATTTTCCACAACTGTATCCCAGACGCTGTAGATTTGAAAACCAAGAGGAAGGCGTTTGATGTTGTGATGGCAATAAGGAGACTTGAGGAGGAGAAGAAGATTGTTCTTTCTGAGATGGACCCAAAGTGCAATGAAATCAACAAAAAAACTAAAACTCAACCATCTTGGACAGGGACACACTCAAAGAGACTGTCGTGCGCAGCTAAAAATCGGGCGGACAATTGAGGCAGATTTAAAAGTACTATTTAAAGTAAATGAAGTTTTGTGAATATACTATAACAAAATGGATAACATTAAAACTAAAATAATTTTTTTTTTCGAATGAAACATTAGGTATTTGCGTTAATACTCCCGATCGGGGATTGAAAACATGTGTGGCAGTCATAACATTGAAAGAAGAGGATAGGGAATTTGCCTCATCTAAATAACATTTGAGAAGAAGCAAGAAGTGCGCCATACATTGATGAAAGGGGGCATGCAAGGAGAGCAAATGGTTTCCATGCTACACAGTAATTTAAGAGTGGAACAATATGGGACAATTCGCAGAATGCTTTGGATGGATAGACAGTGGGTATAGCTGGAACTGGTCCAGATGACTGAGTTGTTGGTTTGAGGAGCTCATCAAGGGATGAGGCATGGGAACAGATTAACTCACAATTTGTGTTTTGATATTCGTTAGTATTTGTCAGTGTGTTACCGTAGTGTGTAGGTTTTTTTTGATTTGTATTAGCAGGAATAGGGGTAGCGGGATGATTCCAAAAAATACACCAGTGAGGTTAGACTGTGAATTAATAAGATTTGCAGACGAGCAGTAATGAACTGACAACATAGAGTTATGACGACTTACGGTTCTCGGAAGGATTTACACACATTCACTGGCGGTAAAAAATGATCATCCGGTACGAGCGTCTCTTTTCCTGTTATCCCTTTTTCTGTGCCGAGTGACGCGGCGTATGCCCGCTCGTGGATAATATGAGCGCTTAGATGATCCGCGCTAAAAAATTCTCCGACAGTCACTCTAACATGCAGCCCTAGTTCGGGATACTGTGGTGAGGCAGAAGGTAAGTTGCTTGTGTAGGGGGCGCCCACGGTCAAATCAGGCAATAGAGGAAACACTGTTTGTTAGAGCATATATGCTTGAAGTAATCGTATTAATTCCCGTGTGACAGGTTACAACAAGAATAGATGATGGAGGTTCTAACCAACTGCAATTGACTTTAGTAGCGTGTTTTTCCAATAAGTCCTACAATTCATGTATAATGGTAGACAAAACTGGGGTGCAAACCAGAACGGTATTTACACAGGAAGGTGTAAATGATTGTAAGTTGGGGTAGGGAAAAAAATCAGATGATACAATAATCAGTGAAAGTACACACATGATGTCATGCATGCTTGGCAACATCATGAGTTTTCCGACAGTTTACCTGAAGACCGCAGCACACAACATATTATTAATTTTTCGTAAGAATTTGGGGACGGCAATAATGGCAATCAAACCTCACACTGCGATACAAATATGGTCCTCGGGTGAATCAATCAACTTGACGGCAGGACTTATGTGCAGAGGGGTGCTTGCTCAGGTGGTGCATTAGAAGGAGGGTACGAGGTAGAGGGTCACCAAATGCAAAACTGGGCAACCAAAACTTGAAAATGTGACTTCATTATATACACAATAGTGGATTGATGTACACACAGACCAATTTTCTGAAATTTGAGATGTTTAAATAGGAGAGTTTCGTTTGAATTACTTCAAGATTATGCTTAGGGTAACTACATTATACCAAAAGACCCTAAGCACTGTTTAGTTGGGCGGTTATAAAAAATAAAACTGATAGTAGGAGAAAACCTACAGTTGAGTGTTTAAAAATACAGCCTAATGGCGAATGTGAGTTAATTGTTGTGGTGATGGGTGACTAAAAGGTAAATTGCATTGTGTTATTAAACTTGTACTGTTGGTAGAAGGAACCAAAAAATAAGCATAAATACAACGGAGAGGGAGCATTTTTTTAGGTTTTATTTTCCATGCGATGTTATTTAAAAGGGCAGTGGTTTGCTAGGGGATTTTGTGGTTAGATAGAATGTTAATAGCAGAGACAAATGGTAAAAAAAACATGCGCTGGATATTGTAAGGTGTGTACTTTTGAGTTTAAACGGGGTCCTTGTGCATTAGTTGAGATAAATGTTTGGTAAAATTTAAAGTGGAATGCTTTGTAAATTAAAGGGTTTGCGGGGTGTGGGGTATATAGGTACATAACAACAGGGTTTTTTTTGGCTGGGTCACATTGTTGGGTGACAACACTCTGTCCTCAGCGCTCCTGGCCACAGACGGCAATGACCACGACGACCGGTGCGGGTGAAACCGACCGTCTGCTAGCGGCGCCGTCACGTCCGAGGGTGAAGCCAGTTTAATCTCAGCACATAAGTAGTCTTCACCTAGGAGTATCCCAGCTGATAGAGACTGTGTCTGTTCCCCGGAACTAGAAAATCAAAAAACTTACCAAACGCACTTTAAGGCGTAACAAGATTTAAACATTTAGGTGCACAAATAACAACAAACACAGATGCAATACGGGATAAACAAATTATAAAGCGTGGCTTATATAACAGATATCTAGGGTCCCTTTCACAAGAACTTGTTGTAATAATGATGATCACTGATCTATCTAGATGTCTCTGGTGTTGCAGGAGAACCTGCTAAAACCTAAATAACAAAGAATGGATAGTACAATGTGTGTTAAATGAGATCGGTAACACCCCCAAGACCTACGTATAAGAACGTGAAGGAGCACTTCCAAAAGGAATAAGGGGAGGTGTTTGCTTCAAGCTTTATACAAAGTTTTCAGTGATTTACTCAGGAGGGCAGGCTTCCAGTATAAAACTCGTTTGAGTATGGTGATCCTTCATGTCACATTATGCCAGAATCAAACACGTGTTGCGATTAATAAATCCCCTGTGATGTTTTGTACTGGGCTACTGTATAACAAAGACCACCATGACCCCATACAGAAACTTTATTAAAGATTTGCTAGTTTTATATCCGAGTTCGTGCTGGCTGCAGATAAAGTTTTTTGGATAATAGTTGTGATTTATAAAAAAAAAAAAAATAATCCATGTTGAGTAAGTGAAAAAGAGGCAGTGTGTATCAGCAACATAGTTATAGACAATTGCTGTAACTCTATTGGGGTATTGATCCACCGTCTGCGAGGGGTACCTACATCAAGTGTCGAAAACAACTCTAAGATGTTAGCTACTGGGAATCACAATGGAGGAGGGGATGTGTGATTAAAATATTTGAAAACGGTTAGTGCAGGCCAAGTAAAAGATGCATATCATAAACAGGAATCAAATTAATTTACTTTTGTGTAAACTTACGAATGTATACGCGGTAAAGCTAAAAGTAAATTCAAATAGCTTCTTGATGTTACAAGTTGGGTAAGAACCAACACTTATCCCACAAAAGAGCTTACTTTGTATTAACCTCATGTCCGTGATGTAGTCACGGGAAGGGGGGCTAAGGGTTCCTCAAAGCAAATATCCGAACCTGCAACACTGGTGATGCTTAACCGAAAACTATGGACCTGGGCTCTCTTTTTTCGAGCAGTTATTAAATACGTCTGCTACCGTTTTAGGAGCATTAAAGGAAGAGTTTAAAGAGAAAAATGAAAATCTTGACGACAATGTGGATAAGAAAATGAATAAATCTAACACTCGCAGCCCTAGAGGAAAATGCAAAAAGAACGACCGGGGAAGAAAGTATAGAGAAACGGCATACTGGAATGAAACAAAACTAGATGTATTTCGTATTGCTTGGTGGGAAAGTATCCTATCCTACAGAAAAGCATTAAAAATTGCTAGATCTGATTACTTTTAGTCTCTTTTATAAGAAAACAAACATAACCCCAGGTAAAAAATAAAATAATATTCAATACAGTGGGCTAAGAATTACCGTAAAAATAACAGGCATCAACAGATGTAATTGACATGTCCCAAACATCACATGCAGTACTGGACTTTAGGGAACTACGTGTTCCTTCTAAATCGATAACTATATACGAGAATGACAGGGAAAATGTAACCATGCAGCCGTCAGCTCCGTTCGCAGCATGACAAGTGTTTAATGGTTCCTTGCACGAAATGTCTGCCATACTGCTTCGTATATTTTTTTGTACACTATCATTTACCGCTATATCGTGACTTTATTGCAATGTGTGCCACAGATCTATTTAAACTGAACTGGCAATAGAAGAGTGACATCACTGTGAAGTTCAATGGTGAGGAACTAAAGCCTTTAACTAAGTAATATTTTGCATCCGGGGTTTACACACGTGTTTTCCTAATTAATGTTGTTCAGGAGGAAATAAATGCTTTACGCAAATCTTTATTGTAATTTAAAAAAAGTTGCTGCTACAATAAAGTAGTACGGGGGTGGTGTGGGACGGATTTGGCAAACTGGTGACAACAGGAAGTGGGGCACCCATCTCTGTTCACTTTCACAAGCTGGAATTAAAGTGGTCGTGATGTCGAAGTGATCATAGTCATAAATTTCTGAACCATAACCACAGCTCGTGCTCCTACATAGGCCCATTGGGTGGTGTCATATGTACACTACGTTTGCGTGGAGGCCCGTTTGAAAGTGGTGTTATCATATAAGCAACACTCACGTTGAATCAATGGTGTTATAATAGTTCGGTAAAAAAGCAAGGCTCCTTGCAGATTTTGGGGGGGGAAGGGTAAAATCATAGACTGTCATGAAGGTTTTGGAGAGGCATAAATAAACCAGTGCTCTAACCATGCACGCATAGAAGAAAATGGTCTTCTCCATCTTGTTTCTCCAATAGCCAAGTATGGAGTTATGTTCTTAGTACACTCTAGGCAGAAGATAGGATGGTACAACGGCCAATCTAAACTTAACATCTAAACTATAGCCCTATTTGACCTACTCAAGTAAACTTTAATACTGTTGTTTGAGGCGGTTGTGCAATAGCTTCATGTAAAGCCAATGTGTGGAATGTGTAGTGCTCATGTGTCCAACTGGTGTTGTGTGAAAGAGTAAGACAATAGATAGTGGATAGGGCGGGATTGGCCTGTGTGATGGGTGCTGTCAGTCTGATACATATCAACTTATGGTTAATATGTTGGGTAGTTTTGGTATTGTAGTCGAATAACAGGTGTCGGCTGTGGATTAATACACAATATGTCAGGGTGTTAATGTGTGAGATGTGGCACTCAAGGCAAGATATCCGCTCTAAGGGAAGTCAGGTAAGGAATCCTAATCGCCAAAAAAGTGGATACATCTGCGCAACACCATGCTATAGAATAAGAAATTAAAACGGGTTGTAGCGTAGGACTAGTTATCAACACATGCGTGGAGGAAAGAGAAATCTCAACTCTAGGAGGGAACATTTTATCATTCTGGGGGGGAAGAGTCGGGGGGTACAGTTACGTCCTTCTGAAATGACATAGGTATTGACCGTCGTGGACCGCTTGTAACCGCAAGTCCCATCTTGTGAAGGCTTGTTCATTTAGTCAACAGAGTGCAGAAACAACATACGACCCAGCATATATATCGAATGTCTCTGTGCCTCGGTATAACGTGTATGGGTAGATATTGTTCGACCAAAGTTCCCAGGCTGAAGCGCTGTATCAACATATGGGGGTCGGTAGCGACTACATTTTCACCTATTTAACGATTCAATTTTTAAAATCTGATGAAACCAGTGTGTTCCCCATCCCCAAAAAAAACACAGGGTGTATCCAAAATTTTACACTTTTAACTTCTAATTAGAGAGAAAACAAATAAATGGACCAATATACTTTAAAACTACAACTCCCATAAGAGACGCGCCACATAAGCTGTTACAAAGCGTGTGCACTTGTAGTTATTCCGGGGTGGGTGGGGGGACATGTTCGATTCCTGTGTTTCTGCTGTCTGCCGTGAATCATAGTAACTATGGCCGTGAAAAAAATGGGCATTCGGATAATTCCCTTTGCAGATTAATGCCGGGGCCTGGCCGAGGAAACAAAGAAGAGGAAGAGGAAGAAAAAAAAAAAAAAGAAAGAAACAAAAAAAAAATGGCACACATATACCATGAGCCAAAATAAACCATGAAACATTTATTTATATATTATTGTTTATCTTTGCATGGTTGTTAACCTCAATCAACGTATAGACAAAACAGTCAATGATTCGAATAATTATAGTATATTTGTAGTATTAAAAAATATTTTTGTTATCAGAATAGTTATTACAATAGTTCAAACACACATTTCTTAGGAAATCATAGAACATTCCAAAAAAAGCATAAATGATTGACAATGACAATGTCATTTAAAAGTTCACCATGTATTTTTTTAGTCTCTGGTAATCCGCCGAGGCAGGGCAGGCCTAACTACGTCCCTTCCGCAGATCTTCGGTTGAAATTTGAATTAACGATAGACTTGCATAGCTTAACTGGAACACAGCTTAGCACGGTGTGGTTGCTATGGGACAAACGCAAATGATGTAAGTATATCGTGTGGTACATTGAAGCGATACTGGCGTTAAAGACCAGCTGATCGCTGTCCGATTCTGTGAATGAATGCCCGCATTGCATTGTGGAATATGGGCTTTGAATGCGTCTTAGCTCGGATCATATCGTAATGTTCTGTATTACAGCATACTGTAATATTTCACCGGTAATAAGACCGAAATAATATTAAAATAAAGAAATTAATACCATGATAACATCTAAATAAATATCGATAGGTGTAGCGTTATAGTTTGAAAAATATAAATAAACAACAAAGAAACCCAGCTTCCCTGGCCCATATAGACTGAAATAATAACATTAAAAGTAAAAAAAAAATATTGTCTTCTGCTTTTTACCCATCCGGGGGTAGACTTGCACACACACATTCAGTGCGTCAAAGTCAATGGAAGGCCACAGTGCAGCAGCCAGGGTTTCATGTGCCTTGCCTTTAGAAGCCTTTTAAAAAAGCGTTTAGAAACCTTCCTGAATTAGAAACCATGCTTTCACATTTTTAGAGGCTTCTGGACCCTCTTGACCTCTGGTCCTGGTAAGCCTGTTCATTTATCCACCCCTGCCTACCTCAGCTACCCTTTATACAGAAAATGTATGGTTTAGCTGGTGGAATCAACTGTCTCTTAATGGTGTCAATTAATATGAATGAAAACATGTCCCACCTTCCTACATACTTTGGTGCATCATATTGCAATATATCATTTGACGCGTGAAAGAATATTTCAGCTGACTGGCTAACCCACAAGGTGAATGGAAAGACATAAACAGAAATATAGGTATACTTTGATTTATTTGAACACAGCTTTTAACAAAAATCAATAATAATAAAGAAAAAAAACAGCATGACAGCATGTTAGGGTGGAAACCATTGAAAGTGTGTAACGTGGCTCCTCCTTCTCATCTAAAATCGTCACATCCGCAACCAGGATGTCTGTGCCCGTAACGGCGAACTCGACAACTCACAGCAGGTATTCAACTCATATTGAATTACAGACCAATGGGTGACGTCACACATGGTTGGCACCTGGTGAGAACTGGCAGGCCGGCTCCCATGTCTCCTCCCAGATTTTTCCACTGTAAGTATCAGTAAAAAAAAATAATAATAATAACATTAGAACAGTGAAAAACAGAGGAGCCATTTTAACAGTTTCACAGCATAAATATTTTCAAAAAATATTGTACGGTCTTGTATTTCATTGTTTTTATACAAACCTATACATATATAGTGCTTGATGCAATGTAACAGATAAACATCAGCCACTCTCATCGATAAAGTCATAGAAAGTTAACTAGCCAATAGCCGATATCAGTCAACAAGGATGATCTTGGCCGATACTGATGTTCTGCCAATATATTGGTGAATGTCTACTTCCTACATAGAATCACACAGGGGCAATTATGCATGGTACTGAAAAGAGCAAGTGGCTAAATCCTGTAGACAATATTTGACACTGCATTTAATCCATCCTATACCAACAGTGTAACCAACAGTGTAATTAATATACAGGTGGGTCTCCAAAATTACAATATTGTGCAATATTTCAAGCAATTTTTGTTGTTTTAATCTTGATGATTACAGCTTACAGCTCATGAAAACCAAAAATCATCAACTCACTATATTATAATAAAGAGGAATACAGAAATGTCGACCTTTTGAAAATAAATGAACAAATCTGACTTATCAAAAATTGTTAATGCATACACTCTATACTTGGTCTGGCTGCTTTTGCACAAATTACCGCATCAGTGTGGTGTGGAGGCCATCAGTGTATGGCATTGCTGAGGTGTTATGGAAGCCCATGTTGCTTTGATAGTGACCTTGAGGTTGTCTGTAATGTTGGGTTTGGTTTCTATCATTGTCCTCTCTATGGGGTTCAGGTGAGACGAGTTAAGCACAGCAATACCATGCTAAGCAAACCAGTTACTAGCAGTTTTGGCACTGTGGCAGGGGCAGAGTCCTGCTGGAAAAGGAAATCAGCATGTACATAAAGCTCGTCAGCAGATGGAACCATGCTCTAAAATCTCCAGGTAGAAGGCTGCATTGACTCTGGACTTAAAACCTAGTGGACATGACAATTCTCTCAACGCTGCTTGTTGGTTGCAAAACTTTGAGACCCACCTGTACATTTAAAGTTGTGTGTGCTACAATATACATTCCAACCTTGTGTTCCAACCTTTATCCACCACCTATGAGATGGTTAAAAGTGGAAACAGAAAGGACATGTATGAAGGCAATATAAACCAATATAAAGCAGTACTTACCATGCAGAGCAAGGTAACCATTTCACCCTTACTTCTGCTTGCCCCTACAGAAAGACACAAACATATAATCAGGTTTTGAATTTCATAATTTTTGGGGCAAGGCCACTTGGCCTTCAGTTGAACTTAAATGGACTCAAATTACCACTTGCTTAAATGGTCAGTATTTTGTGATATGTGAAATGCCAGATGAGCCACAGACAATGGACAGATGATCAGACAGCCTAATGAAAAATATATTTCTTACCTCATATATCCTTCTTCCTGTTATGGAGTCATATTTGAAAACTTTTTGCCTACTACATTTCCGGCAACCTTAAATGACAAAAAATATATATTAATTAACCATAAATATCAAAAAACTTGAAATGAAACTTTAACAAATTCTTAACTAAGTTTCATAAAACCTGGGGAACAACATTAACCATTGTCCTTGAACTTTGAAAACATCAGAAAATACAGCTAAATAACTAAAGAATACATATATTAAGGGCCATTCACACCAAGAACGATAACTATAAAAAAAATATTGTTCTCGTTAATATGATAAACTATAACGATAACGACATGGAGAACAATATCGTTGGGGATCGCTTTTTAAAGCGATTTTGAGAACGATAAAAAGCTAACAGCCAATAAGAACCCATCACATTTTAGCCATTACATTTATTAACAACCAACCAAAAGGTGAGACTTTTCTTAATCTTTTGTCAGTCGGGACGCTTTTAATCGTTATGGTTTATAGTTATAGTTATCGTTCCTGTAATGACTGCCGTTTAGCCATCAAATCATATTTCAAGCCGAAATGTAGCCTAATATCCTACTGTCCTAGCTAAAGGTTAATGAGCAGCCTTGTGAACATTGGGGGGGGGGGGGGGGGGGGGGATAAGCTACCTGGGCTGCCCACTGATGTATGTGTGTGTGTGTGTATGTGTGTGTATTCATCTCTCCTCAAGTGTGTATTGCTCATTGCTTTACTCCTAGAGTGTGTGTTCAGTACTGAAAGGTATGTATGCGAGGACAAACTCCTTTGTGTATCAGACTGGCCACTGAAAATTACTCACTATTAACTAATTGACTGCACTTAAATTCACTTGAATATTTCTGTATTTCATGAATAATGATTACAAAAAGGGGAAATTCATACATAGTGTGCTAAGACCACAGTTCACCATATCCCACTTTCTTTTTTTTGGGGGGGTGGTGGGGGGGTGGGGGGGGGGTTTGTTCCTTCACAGGGAAGATACAGGGGTGAATCTAAAAGAAAATGTCTCCGTTTCCTGGCATGAGGCTGGGACCCAGCAGGGCCAGAACTGATGGTGGGGCTCGGGCTGGGCCTTAAGCTGTGGCTCGGTCTGGGCCTGAGGCTGGGGCTCGGGCTGGGCCTGATGCTGGGGCTCGGTCTGGGCCTGATGGTGGGGCTCTGGATGGGCCTGATGGTGGGGCTCTGGATGGGCCTGATGGTGGGGCTCTGGATGGGCCTGATGGTGGGGCTCTGGATGGGCCTGATGGTGGGGCTCTGGATGGGCCTGATGGTGGGGCTCTGGATGGGCCTGATGGTGGGGCTCTGGATGGGCCTGATGGTGGGGCTCTGGATGGGCCTGATGCTGGGGCTCGGGCTGGGCCTTAAGCTGTGGCTCGGGCTGGGCCTGAGGCTGGGGCTCGGTCTGGGCCTGATGGTGGGGCTCTGGATGGGCCTGATGCTGGGGCTCGGGCTGGGCCTGATGCTGGGGCTCGGGCTGGGCCTGAGGCTGGGGCTCGGGCTGGGCCTGAGGCTGGGGCTCGGGCTGGGCCTGAGGCTGGGGCTCGGGCTGGGCCTGAGGCTGGGGCTCGGGCTGGGCCTGAGGCTGGGGCTCGGGCTGGGCCTGAGGCTCGGACTGGGCCTGAGGCTGGGGCTCTGGCAATGTCGTCGTGGAGTTCCCTACAATATTGTATGTGTATGTTAATTTTTGATATTTCCCCATCATAAAAAAACCCCGTTTAAAACTGTCATGACTTAAATTACACAAATCCTACCTTCTTTGATCAATACAAAATTGTAGGCCTTTCTCATGGTGGCCACAATTTTTAGGTTATCCTCAGTGGGTGGCAGATGGGTCACCACATCGGCCACCCACTTTCCAGAGGCCTTATCTTTCTTGGCGATAAATAGAATTGGGACATAGCCCAATGCACTTAGTTTTTTCACCTGTAATAAATAAATGCAGACAGCAAACATTAGTTATTCCCACTGCATTATTTTCCACCCTATTGAAAAAAATTGCATTAAATACATTAGTGCTACTGTTTCTAATATACAGGTACACAATTAACATGATCAACCTTAACAGCTTTTCCCCTTAGAAACAACATTACATGATGTTTTATTAACAAAGTTCGGGAGGAGCACGGTCAGATAATTAAACCTAATTAAACACATGTGGAGCACATTCAGATAATCAAACCTAATTAGACACGAGTGGAGCAAACTCTGCTAATCAATCCAATCAACGAGTTAAGAGGTGTATATATAACAACAAGCGTACCTCTGTCCGTTGACAGTTTGACAGCATCCCTCCACCACCCCATCTCCTCACTTCTAGTCCTAAATACTTTTATAACAACGGGGGAAGTACTCTGGGTTCGGGCAAAAATCCCGAGCTCGGAGCCCTCCCCCGGACAGCACACCAAATACGCATAATCTTTACTCTGTTTAATTGATGTAAGTGTGAACTCGTGAAATATGTACTCTATACCAGTGGTTCTCAAAGTGGATTTGCTTTGAATGAGAAAGTTGTGCTTTATCGTTAAGAAATGCTTATCAATGACGATGTAATGATCTAGAATCTACATATAAAATCTTGATTATAAATGCACTAATAAATTAAAACATTAACATTTAACTTTTTTGTGATTATGACTAATCAAGTCAATCTGTTGTGAATCACTTGAATCACTTCACTCAGGTCATGATGAACCGTTCTTCCTGCTGCTTAGCTTGGCTTATTTGCCATTAAGATAGCTGATGAACGTGGATAAATGTTTGAGTCAGTCCACATCATTAAGTGATTCAAAAACCAAAGTTGACCAAAGACCAAGTTAGTACACACCAGCTAGAAAACACGAAATAGTGAACCCGGACACAACTTCAGAGAATAGAAATGGCATCAAAGTATACAAACGGTAGCAAGCATATGCTTAATTGTTTTGATTATGAGGGGGTCCTTGGAAATTGTTCTCCCACACAAAGGGTCCTTGGCACAAACAGTTTGAGAACCCCTGCTTTATACAACCAATATTCATGTAATGTTGTGCTGGATGCTGGTGGTCTAGTAGTTAGCAATCTGGGTTTCTAAAGGGAACACTAAAAGTCCTGACACCCTTCAAAAATAATTATATTGATTGGACACACACAAAACAAAATATGATAACAAAAATACATTTTGACTGGACTCCTTCTTTATGGCCACCTATCCACCTGATCCAAACACTCTCCTCCCCCCCTTGGTCGGTCTACCTGTCTCTGCCCACGGCAAATGTAGATTGGGGGACAAACAGAAACACTCATTTGGGAATGCCACCAATGGACATAAAATAGCCAGCCGCTCTACAGAACCTGGTCTCGGTCCTACTCCAGTAGGTATGGTTGAATCCTTTCCACTTTTAACACGACATTACTATCTCCCCTGTAGTAATTCAAATGCTTTTTTAAGTTGTGGCTTTGAAATAGGACACCTGGAATATGGCCTTACTTTTAACAACACATATGTTGCACACAGCATGGCTTTCACGCATGTCCTGAGTTATTTTGCCACATCATCATGCACTTTCTCTAAAATTAACGCAGCGCAAGGCACTATAAGTGTGAGATGCAATATTCACATGCTATGGGTGGTAGTGCAAGGTAGGAGCATGTTATCTACTTACATAATCATGCAAGACTGTCTTTAATAGTGACTCTGGGTCTGAATTCTGTGATCTGCCTTTAGCAGAGACAGAGACTTCAGTAACACGCATACTGAAGTACCTGTGTGGTACTAAAGCAAAGTTATATTTACAATGTAGCCGGTTGTATATGTAAACAAATGTACATGAGCGCCTGGTCAAAAAGAAAGTCTATTCCATGCATGTCAAGCAAATTACAAATTAATTAAAATAATATGTTACACCAATGCCATCTATGACTACCTCAAATTCATTCACTGACAGATTAAACTTATTTTTGTAAAATGAGGCCCTTGCCCTATCACACAATATTAATGAAAGTGAAACAAATCATATTGCTTAATGAAATATGAGCATTTCTACTTACTGCAATATGGGCAGAGTCCACCACTCTTCCCGCATTTCTATTTTTTAGGACCCTTTCCCCCCACTTCCTGTCCAGGGTCACTTTTTTGGCCGCTACTTTGTTTTTTTGGGAGATGGCTGCGAAACAAGAGCTGCAGGTTTTGAGGCTCACCTGTGTTGGTAAAAGTATACCAAAGTGAGACATCAGATCCACAGTCACAGAGAAGAAGTACAATCAAGATACAGTTTAATTTGGCTGTATACAGGAAAGAGAGGAACACACGAAGCACAATGCAATTCAGAATATGCGTCTCTAGATTGACACAGGATTCTTATTATTATTATTATAATCATACAGTGAAAGTGGCAGATGTAGGAGACACCCAGGCTACTCTAATCAATGTTGCCTATGGCGTTTGGTGCAAAACAAGCAATCAAAATTGATATCAACCAGACGCCTTACATTATCACTGTTTTGTAACACAGTACAGATATCATACAGGGTAATTTAGTAGGAGCATACTTTAGTGTCCAATTGACCTAATAATGAGAAATGTAGAACATTAAAACCACATATTTGAATATTGGACATAATGCTCTATTCCACTTTCCCTCACCTGGTTAGGTGCTTGGCAGGAGGGGCAAGGCTTGAACTTCCTTTCGAGACATGTTGAAATCTACACACACACACACACACACACACATTTTCTAGAGTGCACTTTAGACAGTGTCAACAAACACAACACAACTTATTGGCATAATTGCTTTCTACCAAAACAATGAGAACGATTGAGCAGCTAACTTTAAGGTTAACTGTTAGCTAATTTAGCGTCACTGCAACAACAACCATGCACTTATATCAGTCTCTATCCCATGCATTTTCTACAGTGCACTTTAGACAGCGTCAACAAACACAACACAACTTATTGGCATAATTGATCATTTTTCATACGTGTCAGATAATGTATATTTCATATATCGCGTGTTAATATTTTCTAATTCGCTATTTTGGAAGCTACCTTATATATCTATATATATATATATAGTTATATATATATATATATATATATATATATATATAAATCAGTCAATAATTTATGACAGCATTACTTACTACATTATTTATACATATGAATTGTTTTATTTCATATTGAAAAATTGTGATGAGCCACAATGTAGTAGTTATGAATTAATTTGTATTGTTAATTATGGATTTATTTTGGGTGTTTATTATATAATTTTGCGTGGATTTTTAACAAAACAAACCAATCTGGCAACACCGTTCTTCATTCTGAACATTTATAATGTTGGATAGTTGTGGGCTAATGTAATACTGAAAATCTTACATTCCCCTATGATTGAACCTTACATGATTATATGCGACAAAAATGAACTTGAATTCAATTAGCTAACTTTGCTAGCCTGCACATTTGGTACAGAAAGCTAAATTTTTTTATAATGTCTTCTATCATTTATCGTCATAAGAAATGGCCACCTTACAAATCTAAAGTTTCTAAACACAACTTCTTGTCCTGATTCAACAGTTTTTGATGTGTAAATGTAAGAATAGTATCCATCTCTATTAATTAAGCCTTCTACTTACCGAGTGGAAAATCGCAATGTACCTTGGGATCGCCCATACGGTGACGTCAGCGTTATTAATTTAGAGGATTTAATAAAAATAAAAAAAAAGATTAATTGAACACAATCGTAGCATATTATATATATATATTAAAATCAACAAACCTCCGATAAAAATACGTTATCCATCATGCTATAGTTAAAGCAGTGTCCTACCTATGATAAGAAAACGCTTAAACTGCTTACTTGCACGCGCCTTGGAGCGTTGTTAAACTCACATTTTAATGCCGTTTTACCTGCAGTTGAGCGTTGCTTTGGTCAAACTCACCTCTGAATGCCGTTTTACCTGCAGTTGAGTGTTGTTAAACTCACCGCTGATGAACGCGCTAAACCTTTGCGCATATCATGGCACTTCTGGAGACTTTCTCCGATTTTGCAGGGTGTTTTGCCACAGCAAAACCAGTTGGGACGGGGCCAGGATAAATAAGTCATTCTGGGGCGTCCACTTTGGTGACTCTCCCTGCATATGAAGTCATTTTTTGTAGCCTATTCCTTTGGTCCATTTGTTACAAACCTCCGGGCCTACGTGTTATAGGCGCCTCCCCCAACTACCAGTCGCTACCACGGGTTCGTGTGCTGGACGCCAAGACACACTTCTTCCACGCTGCTTTGAGTGGTATCAGAGGGAAATCGATTCGCTTACGACGAAACACTCACTGTGAAAATAACAGCGTTCCCGGCACACACCTATGCTGATATCATGTTATGATGTGTTTAGCGTTCTGGGTGTTTTTTTTTTTTTTTTTTGTTTTTTGTTTTCTTTTTTCCCTTTTTTCTCTTTTTTCTTTTTTTGATTTGGCAGTGTTTTCTCATCTCTAAGTCGTTGTGTGGACACATTTGTGCTTGCACCTTTCATTCTCTTCATTCTTTTTTGGTGGTTTCCTCAAGCGCAGTCAAATCTTAGAGTTTGTCTTCGGAGAGACCAACAGTTTTGAAAGCTTGGGGTTCTGCCCAAGAAACGCTACTCACGAGAGATTGTTATGTTCTCCACAAGGGCACTAGGATTTGGGCTTATTCGCAAGATAAGCATTTTTTGACCGACCCCCTCTGAACCCATACCCACGCCACAACCCAACACTCCGGGACTTGCGGAGAAGTTACCGCCTCCATAGTCGTGGGTCGCAAAAAAAGGAAAGCAGGATGTACGGCGTTGATAAAGATAGTAGTAAGTGTGTGAAACAAAAGAGAAAATCAAGAGAGGAAGAAGGGGGAGTGAGAAAAGATAATGAAGAAGGAATACCGAAAAAAAAGGATGGGGAGATGTTAAAAGAAAGGAAAAAAAACAGAACAAAAAAAACGAAGGAACCGGGAAAAAACATTATGAAGAGTGAGTACGTAATGCATGAAAGAAAGAGGAGGGTAGTGTCGTGTGGGGTGTGTGAATTGTAGGTGGATGCGTGGGGTGTGCGCGTAGTGATTCTTGGCTGGCTTATAGCGGCGTTGGCAAACGTTTTTTTTTTTTGGTTTTCGTTTGTGTTTTGGCTTACGCTTGTTTTGTGATTGACTAAAAGTATAGTCATGGAACAAAAGGCTCTTTCTGCTAAGCATGAGCTTTATACAGGTTCTAACAGTAGCCGAAGACGAAACCCCCACCACGCACACACCCACAAACGGCACGTGCGGCAAGTCGCCCCCCCTCCTTCGTTTCCTTTTTCCCTTCCTCTCCCCTTTTGTTCCTTTTTTTTTTCCTGTCCCTCCCTCTCCTTCTTCTACTGTCTCCTTTTTCTCCTTGCTGCCCTTCTTTTTTCATAAACTAAATTATAATAATAGAACATCAGGCACTTGATATTTGGACACGACTTTCTGTTAAAAATTCTTAGTACAAAATATACATAATTATGATGTTCCTGCAGACATCGTGACTACTACTTTCTTTTTCTAAAATAAATAAAAGAGATCCACTAGTGTTTCATTCGTGAAGTGTTTTAAAATACGTTTACTTTGAAATTCACTTTAACTGTCTCCCTTTTGAGCACATGAATGTGATCTTCAAACGCCAGGTTATGTATGTAACTGTGGTTCCCCGAGGGAAACGAGACGCTGCGTTTGAACGCTCGGAAGCGCCTTCAGCTCTCAAGCTCTGAAATCCTATGTGTACTCAGTATCGAATCGATGGGCGAGACGTCGAGGCGTTGACTCATGCCAAAACTTTAACCTCAGGTGAGGATCACCGCAACTATCTTCCTAGGAGTGAAGCAAGTGCTTGCAGGGATGCCGGAAGTATGGCATTGAGACGCAGCGTCTTGTTCCCTCGGGGACCCGGTTACATACTCACTGGGACGTCCCCTTCGGGAACTCGAGCTGCGTCGGAAAACGCGAGTGATTGAGAGGTCCCTCGGCCATACTTGCAATCCCCTGCCTATTGTGGAGAGCACAGCTATTGCCAAGCAGAGGCCTGTAGTGCCTGCAAATCTGGCTCTTAGAATACCGACCGAACGTTTAGTGGGCTATACCATCCTCAGCGTTTGCAGAGGTTCCTCATAGGACTCCTGCCAGACAAGCCTTGGAGGCCGCACCCACACTTTTGGTTGATGCCCTTGACCCCATGGTAGGGAATCAGAGGACTCATAGGAACATTAATGGCATTCACATCCACCGTCCAGGGTCTGCTTCGGGAAGCAGGAGACCTCTCTTAGGGGACCATATCACCAAGCATTGTCCGCCCTTTCTCCACAGGGCAGCTCTGTGTGCGTATGCATCCAGGCTCGCACTGTACACATACAATTACGACCTCGGCTGTCGGGCCTCCTAAAGGAGAGTATAAAAGCTGGAGTATGACAGGCCGTGGTTTAGATAGGGACCTTAGGACATACCCTCCCGAGGTTACCAAAAAGGCTTGTGGCCAGACCGGCGCAAAGTCAGATAGGAAGACCACAGAAAGGTCCCCCCCCCTGCAGATCCCCAACTCTCTTTTGAGAAGATATAGCCAAGAGAAACACAGTCTTTAACATAAGAAGACAATCTGATATCTCCTCGATAGGCTCAAAAGGATGCCTACAGAGAGCTTATACCACCACAGCGAGGTCCCAAGGAGGGACACAAGATCATACCTGAAGCCTCAGCCTCATCACACCGCGGAGGAAAACGTGTAACCAGGGGGTCCTTGCCAACTGAGTGACCATCAAGAGCACGATAGCCGGCACGTATACCTTCTGTGACTGGGTTAACCAGGGCCCTGCAGGCTCCAGCCAGCTGTACCCTTGGGCAAGTTTACTGAGTCAAGCGTCGGTCTCCACCATGAATGAAGACGTCTCCACTTAGGGCGGACAGGTTCCTCGTTGCGGGAGCTCGAGAGTGGAGGATGGGCTCAACCACCTCGTTGAAGACCAGAGCTTTGATTTGTGGCCCCCCTCAGGGGGCCACACCGCACAGCTTCCACACTCTAGGCGGGTGTCTAAGACATACCCCCCGCCTGTGAGCGGAGTCTCTCCTACGGAACCGCCCATGTAGTGCTGTCGAGAGAGAACTCCGGGGCCAGAGACCATACTCGGCCCCGGCCAAACTGGGCTAACTAGCAACAGATGGACCCCCGTCCCCGTCGCACTCTCTCTAGAACTCTCCAGAGCAGAACGATCTGGCTACGACTCGGCCAGTCTGTACCATAGCATCCAGCCCCAATGGAGCTGGACGAATGAGAGAGAACCAGAGGGGACACTGCGATGCCGTCTGAGTCGCAAACAAGTCCACCTGAACCTGGCCAAAAACTCTCCATATCTGCTTCACCACCTCGGGGTGAAGCATCCATTCTCCGGGCCTCGGCCCCTGCCTCGACAGGATGTCTGCTCCCATATTGAGATGCCCTGGAATATGAACTGCCCTCAGCGAGAGGAGCTTGCCCTGGGACCAGACAAGGATCTGATGCCCCAGCTTGTATAAGGGGAACGAAAGTAGACCTCCCTGGTGGTTGATATAAAAGACCAAAGCTGTGTTGTCTGTGCGCACCAACACATGGCGATCCCTTAGGTCTGGAAGAAAGTGTTTGATGGCTCGAAACACGGCCAGCATCTCCAGGCAATTGATGTGCCATGAATGGCGACCACTCCACAGAACCCGCGGCCAGGTGGCCACTCATGACTGCTCCCCAACCAGTGAGGGACGCGTCCGTAGCTAGCGTTATGCGGCGACAAGGAGCCCAGCACCAGGGGACCTGAAAAGAACCAACACGGTTTCCTCCACAGACTGGCACGTATGTACGCCTGCTTACCTTGAGCATGCTAAGCGTGTTTCCCCTCGGGATAACCCTTGGTCTGAGCACCACTGTATGGTTCTCCATGTACAGACATGCCAGAGGATCACACGTTGGACCGCCGCTGCCATCAGACGCCCTCACTTTTTTGAAACTGCTTGTACATTGGTGACCTGGCCTTCTCTGACTCCCCGGCTTAAGTGAGGAATCGCTCGATCGAGCAGGGAGACCAACGTGCCTGCATCGTGGTCGATAGCCCACACAACGCACAATAAGTGTCCTCTGTACCGGGAAATGCACATTTTCTTGGCGTTTAGAGAGTCTTAAACCCCAACTTTCCCATAGGAGCAACCGACATCTCGATGCCGACCGCCATCATGCTCTGATTGAGCCAAATCAACCAATCGTTAGATGAAATTGATATGGACACCACCTGAGGCCGTAGAGGAGCCTAGCAAGCATTCACACCTTCTGAAGTACGGGTTAGAGTGCTAGCCGAAGGAGGAGCCCTATGGTAAGCTTTGCCCCTGAAAGCAACTCAGGAACTTCTGTTGCCTGGGGAAGGATGTATACATGGAATACTCATCGTTTAGTCTATCATGAACAAACCGTCCTCGGACCGATCTGATAAACGACCTGTTTACAGTGATGCATTTGAACTTGAGTCGCATGACTGAGTGGTTCAACAGACGCAGATCTAAAATCAGACACAACCCCTCATCCTTCTTAGGAACGATGAAGTATCGGCTGTAGAACCCAGACTGTCTGTCGAGAGGAGGGACAACCTCGATGGTCTCCTTCCTCAAGAGAGTATTGACTTGTAGTTCTAATACCAGAGCTTGCTCTGGGCCCACTAATGTGAGAAAAACCCCTTTGAAAGGCGGCGGCGGAGCGGCGAACTGAATGCGATAGCCTCTTTCTACGGTATGCTGGACCCATTGAGACACATTTGGCAGAATTTTCCACGCTGCCAAAAGGTCTACTAAGGGAACTAGTCTCTCGAGACTGGTCTCTGGTGTCTTTGTAGCTGCTAGCTGGGTGCCCTGAAGAGGCGGACCGGCAGGAGTTTGCCGAACTAGCTGCTTGAGAGACCCCCTAAGGGGTGGCGAGGCTCTCGTCTCCGCTACGTTTCCGGGCGGAAAATACCTAGAAAAACCTTCGCTGGAGACCGCTGCGTCCTGGCACATTGGCCGGGTTGGCAGAACGGTTTCCTGAGTGCGCTGAGGAGAGACGGACACCGTGTGATGCGGTGCACCCCGCTCTTCCCCGGTAGGGGCCGCCCTCAGCAGTCCTGGGCTTAAGTCTGTCAGGACCGCTTCGTCGAGGGCTTCCTCGACTGAAGCACGACCCTCAGATCGGGCCTCGCCTTAGAAGCCGCCGACTTAGAGCGCCGCCGTCCTCGGTGAGCGCGAGAGGCAATGCTCTGTTTTTGGACCTCCCTATATAAGGAGCTGTTACCCGGCTGGGGCTGCTCCCGCCCAGCAGCCCCCAGAGCTATAGAATGGCGAGGGAGAAACTGCTGGAATGCCGCCGCCTGTTTACGAGCCTCCTGGTATATAGCACCAATAGCACGGGCGGTCTCCTTGGTGACGCGAAGGGCTAAATCAGCGGTTCTCCTCAGTTCTAAAACATCATCTGCTTTGACCTGCTCGCCTTCATCTAGCTCTTTTAGCAAGTCCTTGGTACGCACTGTACACTGAAATAGTGGGGAGACATGCACCAGCGGACCTGTGCCGAGTACCCCGTCCCACCGGCGCTGAATGTTTTGCAGCGCTTGGAGGGCAAGAACCGGAGCCTTCAGAGACGATGCCACGCCTTGTGACAGATAGCTCGCAAGTGTCTGCTCTAACCAGGGCATCGCTCTGTAACCGCATTCACTCAACCTTGCCACATTTCCATAGTAATCAGAGGCGGGGACGAATAAGCGTGCCGAGAAATGGTTTCTCTTCAACTTCCACCTCTCGCACCATCGGTGCGAATATCGGGAACACACTGCAGGCCCGGCGTGGATGTACGACGTAAACCCGCATACAAGCATTCCATAATCGAGTTTGCTTTTCTGCGGTTCAGCCTGTTTCTCTGCGGGTCACTCAATATTCAGCTTGGCAACCGCAGGAGTCATTACCTCCATTAGCTCCTCATATTGTGAGGATTGAAGGGGCGAATCCTCGACGTTCTCCACATCAACCTCCTCGGAGGAAGATAGGAGAAGCGCCGAGCCCGATCTCCGGGGGGAAGTAGCTGCAGAACGGGCTTCCGATCCCAGCGAGCGGGCAGTGGATCTGGCAGGTGAGGAAGAAGATAAGGACTCGCCCGTCTCCATTCCCTCCACCAGATCCAACCTGCGAACCCCACGATGCAGAGCCGACGCCGCGTGCTCCGCTCCCAAGCAGACCACGCACAAACTGTGTGTATCCCCGCTCGTGATGTAGCGTGGGCAGGGAGGAACACACAGTCTGTAACGCGATCTGCTTTCGCCCTTTTTTGTCTTTAGTTTAGACATCTTCTGCTGGAGATTATATTTTTGAATGCTTGTGCAACTTTTTTGGACAGACAACAATAAATAAGACTCACAGAACATAGATCGTGACCGACACACACAGAGAGCTTTGCTGAATGACAGAAAGCTAGCGCCGGCTGCACCTCAAGTGCTTTTAAAGCTTCCTGGTCATGACGTCACCCGCCTCTGACGTCTCACCCATCGATTCGACTGATTACACATATGATTCAGAGCTTGGTATCGCTGAAGGCGTTCCCCTAGCGTTTTCCGACGCAGCTCGAGTTCCCGAAGGGGAACTGCCTATCACGCGAACCAATGCCAATTTCACAACCATCGGAAATTACGTCACTGCTGGTTAAAAGTGTATTTTATGATATGCTACGTGTCTGCTGCTATTCTGCCCTACAAATCAAGAGACCTAACTCACTAGACAGGGATCCTCAAATCGGCCCACGAGATCCACTTTCCGCAGAGTTTAGCTCTACCCTCATCAAACACACCTGAGTCATACGATCAGTGTCTCGGATCATTAAGAAAATCACGGTATGTGAGTTTTGATCAGGGTTTTTTGGAGCTAAACTCTGCAGCGGATTGGCCATCCAAGGCAAGATTTGAGGAACCCTGCACTAGATGTGAACTGAGAAAATGACTGTAAAGTTTTTTTTACTGGTCAGCCAACTAATTATAGGTAGGACATCTGGAAATTTGGCATAGATGTTTTAGTAATGAACTATCTACGTTCAAAATTGTAGCTCAAACTTGATTGTACCACCGTTTTGAAGTTAATGTACTCTGTCCTTTGCATTGTGTGCAAAAACGTGCGAAGCACACCAGGCAAAAGCACTTCCACATTACCAATATTTGTTGCGATCATCATTTATCATCTCATGATCATCATCATAATCATTGACAAAATCTTATAGGTAACACCTGTTATAATCAGTGATTCATGGTCTTTTCTAAGCTATGCTATAGTATGCGACGGGTATTAGCGTTTTTTTTTTTTTGTTTTTTTGGACGCGTAAACAAGCAGACTAAAGTTAAACATAAGATGTACCGGTGGATACCATTTAGTGGCATGCTCATTAACGTAAAAAAAAAAAAGTCTAGACATGCATATTCTTTATATGTTGATTGTCTGAAATAGCCTACCTGCAAAGAACGACTTGGGGAGTTGATGAATGCCAGCAAGCGGAATATTGTTCAGAATGCTTTTACTAACCTCTCCGATATGTTCATCGCCATGGCTTATTTTATCGGGTTACAACAAAGTAGGATATTGATAATTGCGAACTGTTGGCTACGTTTTATGATTGAGCATGCTAGCTACTGTTTCGATTCCACGCTTCCAACTAGAAGTGACAGTCTGGTGATAATCTGCATTGTAAAAAAAAACAAAAAGAAAAAAACACTGTAAAGTTTCAATTACATATTTGCTGCAAGGTATATAGTCTTTACAGTGCTTGGTATATGGAGCTTTTTGGTAGATGCTATCTATCTAATTCTTATTTGGTCTACACCGTAATTACAATGTGGCAGACTTTAAGGACAGTAAACAAAGCACACACCGTCTAGACTCCCCAGCCGCCACCGTAACTTCATATTGATGAACGGCTAAACAAAGTCAGAACACCGTAACTCAGTTTGAGCGTTCCAAACAAAGTGAAAGGAGCCGAACTGGTGTTCTACGGGGCTCTGCCTTGGTTTCCTCCGGTGCTTTTTTTTTTCAAGTTACGTTAGACGACCATTATTTCCTTTGGAACAACAAAATTGACGCATATCCTTATACACATAATGATGTCTTGAATGTCCCCAAATATCAATAACTCATTTTCGAAAAAAATCAAAGTTACGGTCTTTTGCCTTTGCACGGCAGTATTATATTAGTATGATCTTTTCTCAAATATCGCATTCGTTAGGGTTAATACAATTGTTGCCAGAAACATGTTAATCACTGCAATAATGATCCAGTTCTAGACTTTTTCTTATTTAAATCCATATATGATGTCTTGGTTTCCCCATTCTATTCTGTCGGGATTGCATAATATTCTTGTGTGTTTAGTATGCTTGAAATTATTAGCCTATAGCATGTATAAATCTCACGACATTATATCGGCATTCAAGCATATTGTTACTAATCCTGACCCATTAAAATGATGAAACAAATAAATAATTTATTTCCAAGACCACATTGTATAGAATATACATTATTCACAATCTCTGTAACCAAGTAAGCAGAGCAACTATAAAATGTGCAAAACCAACACTACTACTAATGGGTTTTATGATACTGTGCATATTTATAGATTTTAAGATGATGGTGACAGGAGCATATGTGAGTGAATGAGATGAAATATCATCGAGAGATGACAGAAGTCTTGCCATGTATGATATGTCCAGAAAAAAATGGCCAGGATGTGAGCGGTCTGTCTTCTCAAATATGTATCAGTGGATCAGGTCTGTGTGAGAAGTGAGCTGCTAGCCGATGATTTTTGCACATCACAAAAAGCGCTACAGTTTTCACATGGAATGTGATAATACACTGCTGAACCAAAACAGACATGGATAATGATATAATCAAGTTAAGCGGCATCATGAGTGAGTGAGTGAAGTGTGGCCAAGTATGGTGACCCACACTAGGAATTAGTGCTCTGCATTCAACCCATCCAAAGTGCACACACCACAGTAATTGAATTTTACCCGCATGGTCAATCCAGAAGCCCAAAACCCGGAATGCGTGAAATTGGCCTATAGCATTTGAATATGGGCTGTAAAGGAACATTTAATTGGCTATACCGACTCAACGAGCATGCCCCCTTCAACGAACAAGTCGTTATTTTGAGTCTGAATGAGTTTCGAAACTGAATGAATTGAATGAACTGGGGCATATCTTGGGGTACATTAAATGATCAACACATATTATTTGTGATCGAGAATCAGTAGACCTCTGAACAAGAAGGATTGTGTCGTTCAAATCAATTTGGCATGCTTGTGAGTCAGTCTTGTTTACAACAAGAAGATAAAGGTGCAGATGAATGAACGAATCAATTGAATAAGAGTAACCGATTTAGTGAATCAATCATAACAGAACTCACAAAACGTAACTTTATTGTTTCCACCTACTGGCTTAATTGTGTCGTAACCTTCAGAATGAGTCAGTGAATTAATCTGAACAAATCTGAAAGTGAAAGGATTCAATAGATTTGGCTCAACGGAATTGATAAAATCCAGAAATGTAAACCGTTTTTAGATTACACCTGTTTTTACATTTTACCCACGCACATGACAACTGAATTTATATGGCTAAAGAACCTATTATTTCACTGTATTATGCCACTGTCTTCACAAATAAGTGTCTAGAGCAGGGGCGGCTTTTCCGTATGGCAGTCTCCATACCCTAGGCCCAGTCAGGTGTGCCGTGGAAAATTCAAACTCTCTATTATATTTCGTTATTATTGTTTTAATTCACTGCTATTGGTCTTCCTTATGTCTGTTTGAGGGTTTTACAAGTATTTAACCAATGAAAAGCATTCAAAAGAGTTTGTCACTAAACTTTTTAACGCTATGAATCCACAAACTGTCAGCAAAAAAAAAACTTCCATTCTGAACAAATCGCCACGCAGCCTGGAGACAGATCTCGGCTTGATCGCAATGCAAGGGTAAATTATAAATGATGATTTGAATAAGTACAGCGTTTTCTTCACTAAAACAATATGTCTATAAAGGCTAATGTTTTTTGTGTGTTTGAAGAGTGGAGAATAGCTTTTGCCGTCTAGTTGTTACCAATAGGCTACTTTTGTAGGCTACCTTTTAAATAACCTGTGCATATAGCGCTTCATCGTCTACCATGAGATTTTGGCCAAGTGTATTAAAAGACATGAAAAACTAAGTGCCCATATAGCTACAATAAATGTTATAACCTGTAAGTTGAAAAGCGTATAATGCAATGCACTTGCTGCCTCAGATGCGGCCGTTATATTGACAGACAAAACACAGATCTCCGTCATTCGGTTGTCAAAAACCTTGTTAACTCCATTTGAGTTTGATTTTCATAAAATGTTAAGTGCAAGTGTCTGATAAAGCCACATACCAACTCTGACGATGCAGTATTTAATTATTATTAAAAAAAACAAAACGCTTTTTCCTTTTCTTTTTGTTTTATATTTCAGTGCTTAGTAATGTGCATACCCCCGAACCCCCCGAAAATGACAGCGCAATAATACATGCATTACATAGGTGGGTAAATTTGACCCGCTGGACCCGTTTTTTGATCTGGTTTTATCTAAATAATTTTTAACAACATTGGATTGTAAATTACATAATTTTAGTAAAAGCCAATGACTGGGAGACTTGAATGTTTTATTTTAAATCTTTTATGTACTTTGAAAAAACATCCCTTGTAAAAATGAAGCCCGTGTGTTCTAGTTAAGAATGTTTCTGGAGGACCAAATCAGCATATTACAATGATTTCTGAAGGATCATGTGACCTGGAGACTGGAGAGGTGGCTGTCAAAAGACGCTATTCACAGACAAAAAATTACATTTAAAAGTAAATCCAAAGAGAAAAGAGTTATTTTAAATTGTGATAATATTTCACAATTTGTACTGTATTTTTTTCATCTAATAAATGCAGCCTTGGTGGGCATAAGATACTTTTTTTTTCCAAAACATAAAATAAAATAAAAACAAACTAACTAACTAAATGAATATAAAAATAAACACATAGCCTAAATAAATACATCTTACTAACCCCTAACATTTGAACGGTTTATATATATCTTGGAGGAAACAAAAATTATTCTCTATTTATCTAGTTTAACCCAAGGAATGTGCTGCCCTCCACAGCACTGCTGATGTCTTGCTGGATTACCATATGACAGAGATATTTATATCTTAATGCATTTTCAGGAGCGTGAAGTGCACACACATAATTGAATACTCCTCAGCTATATCAGCCGTCTAATTGGACATCTCAAGAGTTGACTTTAACATCTGACATTTTCCCAATTAACACTGTCATTATCTCAGTAAATATACATGCAAATGTCTTTTTTCTTCTTCTAAATCTGTGAAACAATAACATCTGTAGATGGTTCATTATTGATTTGGACCAGTTGGTTGTTGGTCTGACCTGTTTTGTGGGATACTCACTGAAGTGTCTCTTGTAGATTATTCTCTAATCTCATCTCTGACAGGGAATGAGCGGAACAGGCATTTAAACACTGCTTGGCTCAGTAATGTGGGACTGAACAAAAATAGACTTTGCACAATCAAAATGTATAAAGCTGAAAATGCAAATTGCTTCCTTCAAATCACTTCTCCTTTAAATATCAGTGTGTTACAGTTATTTGCACAGATATGTTATTTATATAATGTCATTAACTTGAATTAAAGAACTGAAGCTCACAGAGGTTAACTTGCTTAACATTTTAGGTTGTCGTTTGCCTGACATGTTTCGGTAAGTTAATTATAATCAAATTTAATTATACTTGTTAGTGGGATGCTTTTAATGAGTATTATTATAATGTCAGATTAAGTGATTTTATGCAATCTGTTTTTGATTCAGCTTCTCACCAAGACTATATGTTTATATTTTTATTTATATGTATTTTTTTTGTGCAGCCATTCAAAAAACAATTAAATAATGCAAAAATATCTTAAAGGTGTCCTATTATGCCCCTTTTTACATGCCGTTGTGTGACAAGATGGAACCTCGCTCTTGTATATAATATAGACAGTACTCTCTTTGAGCTCACGCTTCAAATCCATCTTCTTCTCATCAGCTCTGGCCTGCACAGTTATATCTGATCACATGTGCATTATTATTCTTCTAGCGTTGGGTTAAATAACAAAGTGAATTTGACGGTTGGAACATACAGACCGCTACGCCGAATTAAGGAGTCTGCGTGTTGGGTGTGGTGGGCGGGTGGGGTCGGGTTGCGGTGCGGTGTGGCCACGGCCAGACGGAAGTAGGAGTTACCAAGCGGCAGTCTGGAGCCGAACCCTGAAAGAGAGGATGTCAAACGCCCTCAAGGACCTCAGAGGAGGCCAACCTGAACACATACAGAACTACCCATGTTGCGATACAGTGTTGACTCGGCAGCAGATAATCAGTTTGACTCGTCCCTAGTTCACACACGTCAATGTTTTGATGACAGGCTTGACGGGAGGCGTCGCGACCATTTCTGCCATATGGTGCAGAACTGCCAGCACCACGGAGAACGACGACGAAAGTGGTAGAACCTTAATTGTTGTAACATGGGCGTGCAAGGAAGGGGCGTGGTGAAAAAGCGCTAGAGCAAACGAAGCGAGTCGGAAGGGGGGGAAGGACACTTACGTCCGCGGCTGGCCCCAGAGGGGCGTTGAGAGTGGTAGGCTAAAAAATGCCTCCCACCGATAATTAGTTCTACTCTGTGACTTTTAAACTGCCACATCTTGAGGGTCATGATCTACAACGCGCTGGTGTGGAGGGATTTGTGGACTTTAAAACTCGCAACATGTGATCGGAGCTGCTCCTCCCACATCCCTTTTCAGAGTCAGCGTGCCGGACGGCACTCGACGAAGCGTCCATGACTCCGCATACCCAGCAACAAACAGAACCAGTCACGACCACGGCACGCAGCGATTTTGTGAACTCCTCGTAAATATTGATCTATATTAGGAGATATATCAAACAGCCCCGCGGGAAGCACGAGACAAGGTATAAAATCACAGCACTCTACGCTGGTCCGGAGGGGATTGGCAGTCGTCACAGTGGCGGCGATCGACATGAAACTCGTACTCTGCTACAAATAAGAGGTCGTTAGTAGGGTAAACTAAAACAATAAAAAGTGAATTACACATCAGTTCTGCGATCTCGCACATTTGCCTCACATAGGATTGGGTCACATGACTACGTTCGCACTCACCACAGAAACTCGCCTCATTTACAAGCATTCTCGGCGTGCCTGGTCTAAGGTGTAAAAGCAAAGTCATCCAGCAAAAACACAAGGTGTGCGTGGGTGGGCACACATATACAGCGTCACGACAACCCTACTACTACATCAATAGGATGTACCCAGCCAGCAGATCCTGATGTCCCTACTCACAACAATGGACCCTGAGATAGTCACACCACGCACGTTGGTGTCAACGCTCTACAGAAGGGCATATCTATGAGCGTGATACACTAGCGTGACATCACACTATTCCAATGGCATTGGCCCCCAACTGGGTTACCCGGAGGAGGCTAGTTGCATAAGGCATCTGATTGGCTAACGCCTCCGGTGTGGCGTGCGGTGTAAAAGGTAGAGGGGTGGTGGTGGTCGGGCTTCTGCCGAGCAACTGGCTCTGAAACGTGTGTGCGAAACGACGCCCGGACCCACATTCAGTCGTCCGGCACGCATGACGTCACCCATGAAATAAATGTAAGCGCACACGCTGACACCTGTGTGAGGTACCGTACGTTGTCCTGGAGCTGTGATGTTCACGGGGGGGGGGTCACGAACGTTGTAGCCGGGGACACACACAGCTGTGGGGCAGAAGCTAACTTCAGCAGCAACGTGCACAGCGCTGGAACACCCCTTTGTGAGGGCAGTCCGGCCTAAACGGATTAGCACAAACATAGAGGACGTTTCCCGGGGGTGGTGTCCCCGCAGAAATTTCCTAGTCAAAATGAAATTGACCACCGTGGTCCTCCACGACCTATGGAGGACTCCTATGTTCTGTTGGTGCATCCCGAAACACAACACTTGTAATGCCTTTCTGTCGCTGACATTGTATCTCCAGCAGCTACAGCAAGAAAACAGTAATGCCGGACTGCTGCTTCTCACTCAGGGCTGTGTCTATGCTAATTGGGCAGAGAGCATTACAAATGGGCTGGACTTTCCCCTAGAATGACATCAAAATAGGGAAAAATCTGGAACCACTCGTTTGGAGAGACTGTTTATGATATATTGGGATTAAAAAAAAAAATAGTGGGTGGATTTTTACCATTATAGGCTGGTTTTTTTCACACACTGCGGTCACACAACTGTGTTCAATCACCTTATAAAAGTGATTTTTGCATACTAGGTCACCTATGTTTCCATAAAATTTCCATTAAAAATGCTTCCTCCAGTTAAATAACCCATCTCCTAATTGTCCTCTCACATCAAAATCCACCAACATTTTTATTTAGAACTGTTACGGTGATTGCATATTACTCTCCTGATTCAGATGAGATTACTTTTTCCCTGGAGAAAGCAGTATTATGGATAAAGGACATGTATTTTATCTGGAAGCAACAGTTTGAAGTTAAAAAAAGTTCCTTAATAAATGTATTTTTTTCTGACAAAGCACGATGTTACGTGATGGACTGGAGTCGTGTGGATTACTTTTGGATTATTGTGATTTTTTATCAGCTGTTTGGTCTCTCATTGTCGGCACCCATTCACTGCACAATGCAATGTGAGCAAGTGATATAATATTAAATTTCTCCAAATCCAGTCTGATTAAGAAACAAACTCATCTATATCTTAGATGGCCTGAGGGTGAGTAAATGAACAGAAAATTTCATTTTGGTAACAATTATTTTAATAACTAAAATTGCATAATACAATCATGCCAAAAAGTTTTGGGCATGACATCAATTTATGTTTGCAAAAGTTGTCCGGTTTAGCTTTTGCAGTGTTCATCTCACCTTGTTTCTATATTATTGTGTAGATGATCAATCATTTTAAATAGTGCTAAAAACGTAATTGTCCAAAAAATCACTGTTTTTTGATCCTACATTTAGACTAATCATATCAGCAGCACATGGTGAAACGTGTGAATGAGTACTAGCGTAAATGTCCTATAACTAATTAATTGTAAGATCAGACTGATTGCTATAAATGATTGAAAAACGCTCCCATCATGTGTTTCTTTGTTACATATTACCTCCAAAAGAAACACATGCAGCCCAGCACTTTACGTCAAATGGCCTCCCATGCAGGAATTGCTACCAACAATTTGAAACCTGAACTAACCTTTACCGATTCATCAAGAACTTCAAGGAGAGAGGTTGTACTGCAGTGAAGAAGTCTTCAGGACGCACCAGTGTGTCCAGCAAGCGCCAGGACTGTCTCCTACTGAGGAGTCAGCTACTGAATCATGTCACCTGCTGTGCAGAGCTTGCTCAGGAATGGCAGTAGGTTGGTGTGAGAGCATCTGCACGCACAGGGTGGCCAAACCTGTTGGACAAAAAAAAAAAAAACTTGGCCTGGTGTCAAAGAATGGCGCAAAGAAGCCACTTCTCTCCAAAAAACCATCAAGGACAGACTGAAATTCTGCAGGAAGTACAAGGATTGGACAGCAGAAGACTGGTGCAAAGTTATTTTCTCTGATGAAGCTCCCTTCTGACTGTTTGGGACATCTGGAAAATCGATTGTTCGGAGAAGAAAAGGTGAACGCTACCATGAGTCCTGTTTTGTGCCAACAGTGAAGCATCCTGAGATCATCCATGTGTGGGTTTGCTTTTCAACCAAGGGAGTGGGCTCCCTCATAATTCTGCCCAAAACACTGCTGTGAATAAAGAATGGTATCAAAACGTCTTGCAAGAGTGACTTCTTCCAATGATCCAAGAGCAATTTGGTGATGATCCGTGCATTTTCCAGCGTGATGGAGCACCATGTCACAAAGCAAGTGTGATAAAGAAGTGGCTCGAAGATCATTGTTGAAATTTTGGATCCGTGGCCAGGCAAGTCCCTGGATCTTAGTCCCATAGAGAACCTGTGGTCAGTTCTCTGAAGGCGAGTGGACAAGCAGAAGCCCAGAAATTGTGATCAACTCCGAGAACTAATAAGTCAAGAATGGATCGCCATCACTCAGGATTTGACCCAGAAGCTAATATCCAGCATGCCAGAGCGAATGCAGAGGTTATAAAGAACAAGGGTCAACACTGTAAATATTGACTAATTACAATATCTAATATAGCACGTATATATATAATATATATTATCTATATATATATATATATATAATTATTTTTTTTTTGCAATAAAAGCTTTTAAAATGTATTATCTGCTTATCGTTGTTTTTTATTGTTTTTCAGTATGCCATAGAAACATGTGGAAAAATAATCTACAAATATTGAAGCAGCAAACTTTGCAAAACACAAAATATATGTCACACCAAAACATTTGGACATGACTGTATTATTACACTTGTCATAAGTGTAATTTATTTATATCACATTACTTTGCATCGCAGGTTGAAAAGCTGTTGCTACCTGGGCCAGATGTGTTTGCTGACATTCGGAGTATCTGTTTGACAATCAATGACTGTGAGCACATGCTCTTTTGTTTCAACCTTGGCCTGTTCAGTCTGCCACTGATTAAATTATCTGTTTCAGTTACTTTAAAATCCTCTGTACAGTACAATCTAATACACTGTAAATTAAATGAATTAAACTGCTTATTGTTAGCCCGAATGGGACATATTGCTAATGAAGTGTAACGCCTAATGAGTAGCGCTCACTTCACAGTTATAGGTTACTGGGATTCTTTGACCAGGAATCAGAAGACAGGGGTTGACTCCCTAGAGCAAAAGGCAGTAAAAATAACGGTAGGAAAGCAGTCAAATATAAATACTCAAACTACAGGATGCTGGTAATCAACGAAAAAGGTAAGTGTATTGTTCTAATTTTTCTTTTTTTTTTTCTTTTAAATGAGCCGTTGAAATTGAAGTGATGTTAGAAACCAAACAAAACTCAATTAAACAACAATAACACACAATATGTCAAAACTATAGTATGCAGAAAAACCAAGAACATTAGAGAATCAAAACCAGTTCAGAATTTTAAAATCAGTTTCCAGATTTGGGGACCGTAGCTGGGCTATGTGGGGCCCCGGTGCAGGTTGAACTTGTGGACCCTATATGAAATTCTATAAATAGTCTAGCACAAATAAATAAATAGAACAAAGATACAAATTAAGCAATGCTTTATTTTTATTTTATTTATTTATTTATGTCAGGTTTGTCTGTGTTCCGATACAGAAATTGAATAAACAAACGTAAAATAGCATTGCAAAGTCTTCGTTGTATAAATTAAATATAGACTAATTCTTGTTAAAGCTACAAAAGAGCAGTGGATGATTTTATCTCTATTTTTTTTTCTTAGTTTAACCTTAAGGACACCGACAGCAGCTAGTAAATTAAATGAGGTCAATTTAAGACACAATTCATGGATCCAATGTAATGACACACATCATTCTCAACTGCTTACGTTTACTTATTAAAACTGGTTAAGTCATAACCAATATTTTTCGGGGATACTCACCAAGACAGATATTTTGGCGTAATTTTGTACGTATTTGTCCGTTCAAGTGCAAGAAGGCGCAAAAGAGAACCCAAGCCAGTATTCACATGCTGATTTCTGTGCACAGTGCAAACAGAGAGTCTCTGACAACATGCGAGCCCAGAACTGAGCTATTCCCTGTGTAGGGATTTTCTTAATATGAGCAGACACTGATATCAGCATTCACAAGGTTTGCTAAATCACCCAGCACATGAGTCCCATATCTTGGTTGATTTCCTGTCAGTATGGTAAACTCATCTACTCGTGAGATCGAAACTAATTCGATCAGGAGACGACAAAGCTGTCTTGGTCTCAAGAACTGAAAGAGTTAATTCACAAACTATGGAGTCCCCATGTCTTGGGACCCACCAATGGATGGAACCATTATGTCCAGAACAGGAAAATAATTAAATAATGCCCTCAGGCAAGCACAGGATATACAGCGTGACGCCACATGACTATCCCATGTTAACCACCTGCTTCCTGCATGACCGAAACCCTTTCTTTCTTTTGTCACAGACAAAGAAACAGAGTGTACACAGACAATCATTGAAAATCATTGGAAGTCTCGGAGCAACTATATTCACAATTAATATGTTTTATGTCTTAAATATGTGTGATGTGTTATTGAAACCACAATATCTTAATCGTTGCTTTCTAACTTTTCTTTTTAGTTAATTACGATTACTGTGTATGCAAAATACCTGTTGTTTGAGTTTGAATGAGAGCTGGTTGTATTCACAGAACATTGATGTAAATGAATAATTGATATTCAGCATCATTTTCCGGTGATGATAGTTTTATAAGAAGTTCTTTAAAACTTGCAGAAATACTCTCCACAAACAGCATGCAACCATGCCACCATCTGATTGGACAAGCGACCTGTGGGCTGGACAAAAGTCAGCCTGCTTAAAATGGACACAAAGCCCTCTGGCTCAGTCTTACGCTTGGGCTCGCACTCTCACTGAAAAGAACGTTGCCTTGCACCTTGGTGAGCGCGAAAAAGCACCCCACGCCACACCACCGCATAGCAAGACCATCTAAGAACTCAGACACTTCAGTGAGACTTCGCGATCTTCAGAGATCTTCAAAGTCTTGCAAACTCAGGCTTTTAGCAGGACTGCTGAAGCCTCTTCCGTAAACCGGCAACCGACCAACCCAACAAGGGCTTCCCCAAAATAACGTCATTCCAACAGTCATTCCGCTTCAAAACAACAGCCAACAGCGATAGGATTTCCCCTCAACAGACATCCAGTACGCCCGCGTTCAGCGAAGGAACTGCCTCAGCGTTCAGCTCTCAACTAAGCAAAACGCAAGTAAACGACCAACTCTCTCTAATCTGTTGAGCTGGTGAATTGAGTTAAGCAATAAAGATAAGACAATCGCTGCTTGGTGTTCTCCTAGGCTGAATTTAAAACCACTCGCGAACGAATGCAACTCCGTTGACTCCTTTCCTTGATCTTTGTGTGTATGTTTGTGTGTTTTAGTTTAGTTTTTATGTAATCTAGAATAGCCAATAATTTCATGTTTCATTTATAAATAATTGATTGTCTGTTGTCATATAATTTCAAGGTTAAAACTATGCCAAAATATCCTTGCTTGCTACTTAGCTTGTAGCTTACTTATAATAATTACCTCTGTTAAGAGCTTACAAATAATCATAATTGTGTTGACCATGGCCAGGAAAACACATATTAAATTTATTAAAAGATACTAAGAATCACAGGCTCGCTGGACGACCCTTGATTTAACGTGGTAGATTTACAAATTTGGAACCGGTTTAATCAGGTGGACTTGGGACATTCAGATAAGAGTCCTAGCAACACCTGAATGTGGTAATAATCATTAATTCCCTATAATTACAAATTAATAATGAATAAATAAATGATACAGTCATTACACCTGCTTTTGAACAGACAAATACACCTTGCCAATTTGAACATTCAAGCGACTCCAAACCATCCAAGTGCAAACAACAAGACAAAATAACCCAACTCAGTGCCTGCACACTGTGTTCTGTGCACACAACGTGCAGACAGAGAGCCACTTCTCAGCCCGCAAACGCCAAACCAAGCTCCCTCATGCTTCTTGAGCCTGAATGCCTCAAAGTCACCAGAATGCCCACACTGGCAAGGTTTAAAAACACGTGCAAATGATAAACTATAGTGACAATGCGCAGCAGTGACTGATCCCGTTACAATCAACGGGGGCCCCCATGAACATCACCACCTTTCTCCCCACTAGCGACGACCCTGTTTCCAGGTATGAAACGATGGGATGGCTCGCCAGTCCAAACCAGGGATAAGAATCCACAGCCAGGACATGATTCAGGATCACAAAAGCAATTTTCCAGACATTCAAAGAAGAGAAAACAAAACATACAAAGAAAAAAACGGCCTTGAAAAAACAAAGCCAAAACAATCATCAGTAATATCATATCTTAATAATACATATTTTAAACATTTAAACATGACTATATACACTCACAGATCGCATTAAAACACAAATAGAGCATTTTTCAACACATTTTTTACATTACTCATCACTCTTTCAAATTTCATTTTCACATTACTCTTTCAATAATAACATCCAACAATCAAATTAACTAAACACATTTCTTATAAGAAATGTATAAAAGAGAAAAAGAAATGTCTTCCTCCAAAGTATTGATTAGGCTCTATTTCATCAGCTTTCCGTCACATCTCGTTCAGCACTGTTTTTAATTCTCAACCCGGTGAATTTATAAGAGTAAATATCTTATAAAGTTCCCTATCTGTTAACAATCCTTCACTGAATCCTTACTTTTTTTTTTTTTTTTTAGATAAATCCAATCATCTGCACTTTCTCTCAATTGCATTTTTTCTCTCTTCTTCCTGTTCACACGCTCATCTCTTCTCGAACTAATACTTTACTTTTTGTTCAGTAGGGAGCGGAACTAACTTTTCCCCTATCCAGTTAGAAATCACTTCAGAAACTTTTTCCAGTGTGTTAATTATTTATAATAATATAAATACATTTTGCTTTGTTCTTTTCAGTCTATTAGTTTACAGCGATAAAAATAAAATAATACTACCTATAAATATTAATGACCTGGGTTACAGCAGTATCATAGGAACTCTGTAAAAAATAACAATAACAAATCAAGTCACCTTTATTTATATAGCGCTTTATACAATCCAGATTGTGTCAAAGCAGATTTACAGTGTTAAACAGAAATAGTGGGGGGTCGATAAATGCGAGGACAATAGTAAACAGTCAATATTTCAGTTAAAGTCAGTTCATCATTGATTCAGGGATGTCATCGTCCAGTTCAAGTTCAGTTCAGTTCAAATAGTGTCTGTGCAATCAAGCCGTCAATAATTAAGTGTCCCCAACTAAGCAAGCAAGAGGCAACAACAGCAAGGAACCAAAACTCCATCGCTGACAGAAATGTAGAAAAAAAAAATCCTTGGGAGAAACCAGGCTCAGTAAAGGGGCCAGTTCTCCTCTGGCCAAATGTAACCAGCATGTTGTGGTATAATTCCAGTCTGCAACACAAGTCAGATTGTGCAGAGGACTTGTCTGGTTCTGTTCGTCTTGTGCCAATGGCCGTCTAGTTGACGAGGTCTTCACAGGGTATCGGTCTTTAGGGCTGACCTTGTTGACATGGTCTCCTCTGACATTCAGGGCTGTAGAGGTCATCTTTAGGTGCTGATCCACCATCTGGTCTGTATACAGACTGGATCTGGTGGCTTGCATGGCTCTGTCTGGATAATGTGGACTGGCTATTGGTGGCTACGGTGACCCTCGGAAATAGAAGAATAAACAGACTATATATCTTATAGCCATTCTTTTTACAAATGTGCGATACATCGGGGGTATGTGAGTGTCCCGGTTCCAGGTGACCTAATTAGTGCAGTCTAATCAATCATTACCAATTTTGATTTATATAAGGTGATAGTATAGCCAGGTTAAAGAGATGTGTCTTCAATCTATATTTCAAACTGACCGAGTGTTTCCTGCCTCCCCAACAAGCTAGGTAGATTGTTCCAGATTTTGACGCTAAATAGTAAACGGATCTGCCTTGAAGGACTATAATGTGATAAGAGCTCGCTCAAGTACTTAGGAGCTAAACCATTCCGGGCTTTATAAGTATTAAGATTTAATGTGTTATTTTATCACCTTTATAGTGACATGGCCTGTAGGTTCTTTCACCTGTGCTTAATATTTAAATGTGTTAAATTAAATGTGGAATAGAAAATAACTTCATTCAGAAATAAACATAAAATAAATTAATAAATAAACATGAAAATAAATAAAAATAGCATAGACATTTTGAACATTGTCAGGATCAGTGTTGTTCTAGTATCATAGATACACTGTATTATTATAGTTTTTGTTAATATTTTGATTTAGATTTTGTTAGATTTAAAAATGTTGTCATTTTTATCATTATTTTAAACATCTCTGTAGTTTTTATTTAGTTAATTTGAGATGATTTAGTTATTTATATTTTTTATTATATTTTATTTTAAGTAATATTTGATAATAGTCGTATAAGTTCTAGTCATCTATAATAACCCTGATCAGGATATTGTGAGAGATTATATTCGATTATAATAATTTTGTCCAGCACTTTGTGTTTCTTTTGTCACCAAAGGTTTCTTGTTCATAGCAATGGGAAAACCAAAAACAAATTTGTGTAGACTTTGATCTGAATTTCTGTCAGATATTGAAGTTATTTGCTTGAGGAAATATAGTTTAACAAAATTAAAACACTTTTTTTTTTTTTGGAACATGTATTTCTCAATGTCAGCCAATTGTGGTTCACCAAGGCTGAACGAAACCGACCAATCTCTTCAGTCTTGTGCCTTACACTGTCATTGGTAATTGGATTGCAATTGGAAGCTTTGCTAATCGCTTAATTGTGTGTAGAAGCTTTCTTGAGATGTGAATCTGGAACATTTAAACTCGAAAGCAAAATTATCTAGTCTATCTTTGAGTGTTGTGTCACACACAAAGCAAAACTGATGTAGTTTGCAATTCTTTCAAGGAGAAGAGACTCATTTTAGGCCTATACATCTTCTAGTATACATGCATTTCAAGGTACACAAGTATAATTAATGTTAGCCTACTTACCTTCACACGAATTTAAGGCAAAGTGTCCTATATACCTTCCAGATATTACCCTCACAATTAAAACACCTAATACCCATGAGAATGCCTTATAAATTATCTTTGTTTAAAAATGAAAGAAAATTATTTTTCCCTTTTTTGTTTAAAACTCTAATTTCCATTGCGTTTCCTTCAGTGTTTCCTCAACGGGATATTTATAACCAACTGAAATCCCCTGTTGTATAGAGCTATTAAAATACAGTCAAGAGCTTGCTATATATTATATTATTATTCCTAGCAGGTTTTCACAGCACTTAATCTAACTTTAGAGGAAGAAAAGGGAGTAAGTAAAAGGAGGGGGGGAAATGAAAAACTCCCACTAAACTTCATCATGATCACGTCAACTTGCAGCCAGACAATGAAGCTAGATTACACAATTCTATGAGCAAGCAAAATATGTAAAGCTTTCGTTCCTACCATGCATAATGTTTCTATTACTCTTTAAAACGAGCTCTTTTATGTTACCATATGGCAGGGGTGGCGAACGTCGGTCCTGGAGAGCCGCAGCCCTGCAGAGTTTTGCTTCAACCCTAATCAAACACACCTGAACAAGCTAATCAGAATCTGAAAGGTTATTAGGAAGCTACAGGCAGGTGAGCTTTAATTAAGGTTGGAGCTGAGCTCTGCAGGGCTGCGGCTCTCCAGCTCTCCAAGCAGCAGTTGTCTTTAAAGAACAATGATGGTTGCTGGATGCTGCAAATGGCTTTAGAACCATTTCCTCCACACTTGTTAGTGAGGGACATTAGACGTGAGAATTGCTGATTTATCACAAAAAGTGGGTGGGGGCAATAAGAGCAGATTATTATGGCATTTGTAAAGAAGAGTGAATTGGAAATGAGGTGACAAGGATTTACAATGTTTAAGTGTTGGCCCTGAAAAGTGCTCCAGCAAATCAGTGGAAGGTTTTTGAGAGGGAATTCAGAGAATTGGAGATTTGAGAACAGTTTGAATCGCTCATGCAAGTTCTTCTTGACTGCCCCTGTTAATTGTTTTAGAGTAATGTTATCTGAAATCAGATATATGCTATATATATATATATATATAGAATATTATATTAGGATTACTACTAAACAAAATCATATCCCGGTGTGTAGAAACATGGGATGCGGTTCCTGCTTAACAAGATGAGGAAATTAAATTATGGCAGGGATGTGTGCTGTGGTGAAGTCGCTGCCCAATTTAAATTTCTCTATTATGTATGAGAAAGAGAGGCAGTTTTTAAGTTTTTGTTTGTGTGTGTGTGCTAATGCAACAAAAATGAATAGCAAATTAGCGTGGAGTGATGCTTTTTTCAGTGTATATTCAGTCTTGTTCTTTTTCATTTTTTTTTTTTTTTTTTTTTTTTTGAATTAGCATGTCTGTAATGTTCAGTATTGGTCAGGTGTTAAAACAACCATACACACACAAAAAAAATGACAAACATTATGAGAAAGATAGAAAATAATAATAATGTGAAACAAAATTATACAAATTTGGCATTATTATTGTCATAGTAACTAAAAGTGTGTGCTATAGCTCGATCTGGGTTCTCCATGTAGACAGTATGTAAAAGGTCTGTAAAGGTGTTTGTGTTTCAGCTGGATTTAAGAATAGCACTCTCGGCTTTACTTGCATGCTCTTTGGCAAGAGCACATCTTTAGATACTATGAGGATATGTTTGCAGAGAGTGATAAAGCAATGACTGTACAGGAGAGGTTTTCAGAAAGCACTTATATGGACAAGCTTTGGGCATGTATTATGCTAATTACTTACTGTAAGTGTGCCTTTGCTTATTTATAATAATCCATTTTTATCAACATGAGAATGATAGTGAAAAGAAGTTTATGCGTGGAGGCCCCTGTAGTGAATCTGGCAGACTTTTTGCCTGAGATCTTTTTTCATACACAAAAGAAAGAACATTTATATGCAATTATTAAGCAATGAAACTTGAGACTTTGAAATGAGACTTTAATGTAATGCAACTTTAAAGTATTCAATTCATTGCTGACCTTGAATTTATAAATGCTATATTCACCACTGCAGGCTGTTGGAAATAAAGATACACTCTTAGAAAGTCTTCAGTGAAACCTAGTGAAACCTAAACTCTGCAAATTTGATAACCTCACAGGAGATAGTATTGCTTATGTGATTTGAGCACTCATTGTTATTGATTGTTTCACTGGTTTGTAAACTCTAAGTCTTGAAATGCTTTGTCCTGTACAGTATGGCCATTCTGAAGATAACCGAGTTACCGTTTCAGACTTTCAAATTCACACATTCCCATTGAGCCGGTTGTTACCCTTAAAAGCTTTAAAAGTCGTCACATTGCTCCAAGGACAAACGTTGAAATAAGAAACTCGATCCATAGAGTGAGGTGCCCCTTCAATCAATTTCTGTGATTTAAATAGACTCACGCCGCAGCCTGAAGTTTTCCCGTACGAAGGTGCCTGGGGATTTTTAATTTTAAATTTTTTGTCTCAGAACCCTCAAGAACATTTTCTTGCACCAGTAGGACGATACGCATTCAGTTTGAGGAGTGCTCAGAGCAAATGCCCCTTTATAGCTGAAGAGTTTCCACGAGGAAATGGACTAATAACCTGGTGTACATGTGTGCAATACAAAATTTAGCAACATGGTTTTCTTTCTGAACACTGGAGGAGCTGACCCAGTTTTTTGGTACTTCGTAAAAGTAAGTGAAGATCGTCCGTCCTTATCGCTGTTCTTTTAACCAAGGATAAGCTCTTTATGCATCATCCATGTTCATTAACACAAACAGTAACGAGCTGTCAGTTCAGCTCTGTTATCTTCTAAAGTAGATGATTTGTTCATTATTCTGTGTCATATTAAAGTACTTTATTACAGTGTATCACACTGACTGGCTGGGTTTAGAAATGGCATGTGTAAATTTGAACTGTGCAAAGTGCTCTTCTACTTGTTTCCATTATGTCCAGGAGCTAGAATCTATGAAAAGCAGTTTAAAATTACAAATGGTGGACCGATCGCTATGCATTTGTCTTCTGGAGAAAGGTGATTTACATTCTCTTTAGTAATTTTCCATTTTAAGGCCTCAATGTTAGGTATCATTTACCATGGTATTGATGCTTTAGCTTTATGCCCAATTGTTCTGTCCTGTTGAAAAAAAACAAAAACAAAAAACTGTGTAATTGCACACTGAAATGAGAACTCTTACTTTTCAAATTGTCTTTCACTCTGCTATACTGTGGTAGATTAAGCCTATAGAACATGTTTGCATTGAATTATGAATTTTTAATGCTTTAAGAGATTAATAATTAAATGCCACCACTTTATTGGCTCTTCATTACCAGTGAGACAAAACTCAGTTTTCTTGTAACACTCGTTAACATATGCTTTTACTAATGTTATGAGTTACAGGGTGATGAGATTTTAAATACAAATTTGTTTCTCTGTGATAGAGAAAAGCAATTCTACACAATAAGAAAGTGATTTTAAACGGCACCAGAAAAGAAAGAAAGAAAAGGAGCCAGGTGAAGTGGTATACAATCTTAGTAAATCAATATTTACGACTATTTACTTGAGTCACTTGTATAAATTTTGTGGAACACAGGAGGATCATTTCTGAAGACTAATGATGCATTGCTTTAGAAAACTTTTGCATTCTACAAGAAACTTAGCATTCTCTTGCAAAAGTATTGTGTTCCCCTTGATAAACTCTGCATTCGCTCATCAGTAATGGAAACTTTATTCCAATGCTTTTGCAAGCAAACATAAAGTTCTATGGCAACACTATCAATGGCAAAGTTCACATGCTCGCAGAACTCATAATTACAACTTGTAAGTTCAGAATGTTCTTAGAGCTACGACTTGGACCACATGATGGCTGTACCACCTGACCGCCACCAGATTCAATTAGGTGCTACCTTCAAGTCCGAGGAAGTGGACAGCTCTGAGTAGAGTGGCACGTGTTGTCATCTTGGAATTACTGTAATTACGACTCGACAGGAACGCAGCCCGCCTCACTGTTTTCTTAGGGGCTCTGTAGTCATCTAACATGCACTTAAAGTAATAATATAAAATAATGATTTAATTGAATAACTCTTAAATGTAATCTTTAGCAAATCTCAGTGAATATGCATTGTTCATGCTGCACAATATAATGTTTTGATGCCTAAATCTACTCGTCACATTTTAAATGATTCATGTTAGTTTAGGTTTTTATTTTTAATTTCACTTTTAGTCAGATTTATATAAGGGACCAGTTGATCCAGTCTGTGTTTTGTTAACAAATAAAATTAATCCAACTCGATTGATCTGGTCACATGTTTGGAATGATATGTGAGTAAATGTTGACAAAATGTAAATTTTTGGGTGAACTATTTCTGTAATAAATTTCAAAACAAGATGATATATAATTGTATATATATATATAGGCATATAATTGTTATTTCGGTATATATGGTTTTAAATTAAACTATTAATATAATTAGAGGTGTTATTATGTTAAACATTTTCTCTTTACTGTGCTATTCATCCACAAAAAAAACATAGTGAACATAATGACAATTAGCACCCTCTTATTACCTCACCTTGTAACGGAAGAGGTCTGACGCAACAGGTTAGTATATATCAAATAGGTTTATTGGGTCACAGAGAGTACTGGGGGAGGGTTCAGAGGATGTGATGGTGAGGGAAAAGTTCGAAGGATATGATGAGCGGGGTAACCCGGGTCTTTGGCTTTACAGGAGCTGGAATACAGGAAGGAGGAGCACACACCTCAGCAATCCATGAACAAGGAGGACCAGGAGACGAGGAGACACTAGGAGGAAAACAGGAAGTAAGTAATGCAGGAAGTATTCAAATGGAAGCAGTAGCAAAGTCATTGAGTCCTCTACGTGTATATGAGACTGGACAGTGAGGGTGTCTGAGGTGTGTGCTTTTATGCAGGCTGGTAATGAGGTGCTTGGTTGGTGACAGGTGCAGGTGCTCAGAACTCAGGGGAGAGGGATCGTTGTGATTGGGTGGTGGTGGTGGAGCCTGGCCGATCTGTTACACACACATTATGAATAAATATTATATATATATATTATATATATATATATATATATTATATATACTGTATATATATAATTTGATATGTGGTGCAATTATGTGTAATTTATTTAGTAATTTGAACCCCTACTAAGAACTCATATTCAGTCTGCCATACAGTTCTTAAATGAAAAGAAAAATGACACAAAATAAGTCTTCTTTTCTTCACGAACTTGTCGATGTGTGTTATGCTTGAAATAATCTTTTTGGAGTTGTACTTTTAGGAAAGAAACATGGGATATCCTGAGTAAACAGTTTGAGTAAATATGTGCCTCTAAATACATTTCTGCAGCACCGTTATTACATACCTTACTGCACGTTTCGCTGTAGTTTCAAAGTGAGACGTCCAGTGAGTGGAGCTAAAATGCAGGTTCAATGCAGGCCCTGGCACGTATTTGTTACGTTGATATAGGAACGTATTGCTCTGTTTGTATTATGTTACTTCAGGTATGTATTGCGGCGGTTCATAATTCAAATATTCGAGAAATGTCGCTAAAAGTTAATACTCTACCGTGTTGGAAATATCCCCTACACCAAACCTAAACCTACCCGATGGTGTTAACAAATGCAAAAGTGATGTAAAAATGCATTTGCTGATGCAGCCGGGCTATTTTAACTTTCACATGCGGATTTGAGCAGTTTGAACCATTGTTTCACTGGGTTTGTACCAGAGCGCTTCACCACTTAAGCGCAACGCCGTATCGTGTGAGCTACCGAGTAAACCTATCAGAAAACCCATACATATGAAGCTGTATATGTGTCAGCAACGTTCAAATGCATCAGTTTTCAAATGTTAAAATTGTTTTGAATTCATAACATAATATTCATCAAGTAATTATGCAAAAATTAGGCTTTATTAATCGAAACTGTGGACCTGCAAATCATACTGTGTGTAAAGGAATAAAAGTTGTGGGAGTTTTACTGCCACTAGTGTTTATTTCAACTGGAAACTGCAGCGATTCGTGTGTATATGTATGTTTTTTGAGTTTCGCAGAAATGTAAGTAGAGGCACGTATTTTCAATGAGGCTATAGGTTGTTACGTTTGGTCCATGTGAAGGACGATGAAACATTAAGACTTTACAATTGTAAAAACTGCATTTCATATATATTTGCATCTGGAATGAACATCAGGAGTCCGGGTTGTATGGCTGAAAAAATAAAAAATAAAATATATTTTTCTATATTTTTTATAAAAATAAAAAAAGTGTGATATTGACTGGATTTCTACACGTCAATATCTTTAGTAACTTTATGATATAATATGAATTATGTTTTTGGCTGTAGCAGAGGTCCACTGACAATTGATTTCAGTTCAGGTGACTAAAGATTAATGCTTTAATAAACATACATAAACATAGTATACAAACAATTCTTAGGTAAACCAATGTTTTTATTGATGCTTTTTCAGTAATGTATTATTTCTATATTTAATTGCATACAATTTAAAGGTAAACTATAATTTTTTATTCTATGTTATTGATTTATTTATTTATTGGCCAAAAGAAACATAATTAAGTTGCTAGCATTCCAATGCCTTAAAATGCCTAATTAATTTTGGAGTCATAATGACATTATTTTGTGATACTATTTGAAAAAATGAAGCTTTTAGTCATTTTTCCATCATTTCCATCATTTGTTTTCTGCAGGTTTGTCTGGAGCCCACATCCAACCAGTCTTTCTCACTTGCACCCAATATGAAAAAAGGCAATCTCTGCCACCTCTTCATGGGGTTTGATAATGTTTTGACTGATAATTTGTGATATGATGGTCATATGCAGGGGAGGTCATGGTGTGCAGGAAAGTCATCCATCTGGTTTGGGTGACTGAACTTTAGTTGACTCACTGTCACTTGGATGAAACACTTAGGCACGGAAGTTTTCCACCATTAGCTCTGAAATAGGTTGCTATGGAAACTGAACTGACATGAAACTGGTAATAATACTGCATAAGGGAAAGAGTGAGAGAGAAAGAGAAGTTATCACTTTTTACTCTGCTAGAGGTCAGTAGCCAATCAGATTTGCAACGTGAGGTTGAGTCACTCCAATATACTCTTAAAAATCTCTAAATTAGAAGAATTGCTAATGATTTGACTGCTGTTAGAGAGAGAGAAAAATCAAAGGATAAAATGAAATCTAGTATGATTTAGCATTTATTTTTTAGTAGAAAATAGTAATGAGTGCACTCGACTTGCTTGTTTGACAGAGGAGAATCTCTCATGTTGCATTGTTTTCAGACCTAAAAAGTCAATATTATGACAGTTTACATATATAAAACCTATATTTGGAAATGTATATGGATATCTTATGCACACCTGCTCTTATTTACCGTAGGAAAATACTTGACACTGGAAATGTAGAATACAATGATAGAAGGACATCAAGGGAAATAAACCTACACTCTTAAAAACAAAGGTGCTTCAAAAGGTTCTTCAAGCGACGCCATAGAATAACTATTTTTAGTTCCACAAAGAACCATTCAGTCAAAGGCTCTAAGAACCATCTCTTTCTTACCTTTTTATAATCTGAAGAGCCTTCTTTCGCCACAAATAACCTTTTGTGAGAGAGGAAGGTTCTTCAGATGTTAAAGGTTCTTTATGGAACCATTTAGACTAAAAGGTTCTTCTATGACATTGTGAAGCACCTTTATTTTTAAGAGTAGAACTGACGCCATTCTTAATACATAATGAATATTCTGTGGCACTCAGTCAGAGGGGTAGATTTCCTTCTGTGCAAACAATTCCTAATTGCTGCCCAATGATTAAACCAAGATTTCACAGATAAAAGTGATGCTAACTGTACATCAAGCGCAAGATTTATGGCTGCCTCACTGTGCAAAGACTGAAGAGGAGCAATTACTGCGAATCTGCACAATGTGTTTGCCTACCTTCTCCAAATTTGCATAGAAAAGGGTTTATGAATGTCAGAGCTAGCATGCCTTCAAAAAGTTCATAAAAGTTAAGTTTGAGAAAGAATATTCACATGTATTTCAAGTATAAATCACACCAGACTGTGATGTTGGATGAGAAATACATTGTGGGAGGAAAAAAGTGAAATTAAATTATTTCCACACACAAAGTGGCTTCAGAAGACATATAGTACACAAATCATATGGACTTGTTTTATGCTGCTTTTATGGTGCTTTTTGTAATTTTAGAGCTTGACAGCCCCATCCTCATTAACTTTTATTATGTATGGAAAAAAAAAGGATTCGATATTTCAAAAACATTTTGTGGTTCAACAAGAGAAAAAAAAAAAAAAAAAATTATATATATAGATATATATTATATATATATGTATGACGTATATGTAGTACGTATAATATCTCCTATCTTATAGCTATATCTCTATTATCCTAATCTATATATATATATATGATATATATATATATATATATAATATATATATAATTGCTAAATTCATGCCTCATTCTGCGTTTAATGTTTAAGGTTTAAAGATTTTATTTTAAATATAATTAATTACATTTTTGGATTATTTTTATATAAGCATGTGCTGAAATGTTACTCAAATATTGCTGCCATATGATGTGAAATTATTTTCCACATGCAAAGTAAGTGTTTCACTTCAGAAGACTAAATTATTCAGAAGAATAAATAATATGGACTTTATGGTGTTTGTTTGTCATTTTAGAGCTTGACAGCCCCATCCTCATTAATTTTTACTACACGGAACAAAAGTATTCAGGATACTGTTCAAAAATTTACCTTTTGTGATTCATGGTAAAAAAACGTACAAACACAGGTATGGACTGACATGAATGCGAGTAAATAGTGGCAGAATTTTTTTTTTTTACTATTATTTTAATATTTCTACATACAACTTAAGTTTCACAACAGGCTGCAACTTCATGAAACATTTGCCGGTTTCATCATCTCGCTTCCAGCATATTCCTAAGATTCTAGCACTGCCCAAGGTAGCAGGCATCGCCACACATACCGTGCCCTATATCAAGTGTTTTCTCAAGGTTTTTTTTATTTGTATTTTTTTATAGCATCGGGGCATCATTGGCCTCGGGATGACACAAACATTCATTGATCTTTCACGGTTAGAATAGCATCAATTATTAAACCGCAGTTTACAGTTCCCACTTCATTACATTCTTACAACCTACTGAAGGCTTTAAAACATGTCGCAGCATTTTAGGTATGTGTTTCTTCTGCTGCAACCTTGTCTTGGCCAGTGCTGCACTCCACTTCCCTTTATACCACCAGACGAGTAGTTCTCACAATTAACTTGTCATTTGTAAATGGTATTGAAATAATTTATTTTAATCTCGCTCCTTGGGGCTTCGGTGACCCATTTCTTCAATTCACGGATGGTTTTAATTGTCAATCCCAGTCCATAAGGGATATTGCAGAGGAAATTATAATGTTTGCTGAGACCGATAACATTCCATCTCTATTTTGTTCTGCTCAAATTAAGGGAAATATTTGAGTGTGGTACTTCATATACTGAATTAATTAGCATGAAAAAATAGAATCCTGTTTATTTATTTATTGGATACCACATGAATCTCTTAAATCCACATTTTTTTATATTACCACACTGAGTAAAATGCATCCATTTATTTTTATATGTAGGATGCTCTGGATAGTTATCAGATGATTTCTTACTGTTTCAAGTAAAATGACTGGTGTCTCTCTGGACTGATTGATTGTAAAAGTAATAGCACACCTCTTCACAACAGGCTTGATGGTTTTATTTTTTTAAGGTATCATTTATTAACAAAGTTTAATGCATGGATTTGTGGTTTACAACAAAGTGATGTTGCCTTAGCTATATCATCTCTAAAATTTGGCTCCAACCTAGAATATTTTATTTTATCAGTAAAATTTGTTAAAATGGATAGATAGATAGATAGATAGATAGATAGACAGACAGACAGACAGACAGACAGACAGATAGACAGATAGATAGATAGATAGATAGATAGATAGATAGATAGATAGATAGATAGATGATAGAAAGAAAGAAATGCCATTGGATTGTTGTTGAACAAACCTGTTAAGTCTTGTTGTGGAGAAATTCCATTTCAGGGTCCACTGACCTTTCGAGAAGCTCTCACCCATGGGAGGAGGAAGTGTACTTCATGCCCACTCGTAAAACTTGTCAGTTGAATCAATTTCCCCATTTCAATTACTGTCCAAAAAATTAGTTTGATCTCAGTTTCACACAGTCACATGTTAGCATTCAAGTATGGCTGTCAATCTGTAAAATTTCATAATTTCCTCCTTGCAGCATAGGGAAAACAACAAAACAACAATGTTAAAATGACATTGAATTGCAACTAAACACTTGAAGCTCTGTAAAATACTGCAGTACACATATTATCATCTGATTTACAAAGCAACACACTCTGAAATATAGCATATTTATAGCTTTCAAACCAATAAATACAGACATCAGTGAATGTCAGGAAGGACAAGTATCACCTCTGGTTAGGGTGTAATGGAGTAAGACATATTTTTGTCAAAATTTTCCATTCTGTCAAATAAACATCTCTCTGATGAATCATGAAGTCTATCATAAGAGGCACAGCATATTACCTTAGATGTCAAATTCCCTCTCGCATTTTCAGGCATATTTCTACTAATCTCTCATTTCAAGGTAGACAGGTATGGAACTGCAGGCTCACAGAAACCTTTTGAGCGATGAGTAATGCAGGATGAAACAATGAAGCATGTCACAGAGATAACATTTTTTCAAATAGTTGTACCTTGAAACGTGATCCCTAGTAAAAATTAAAGTAATATATTTAAAATACATTTATTTTATACCAAGTATAGTTCAGATCTATTAACATATTTACTGACATATCACTCAAGACTTACTGATATAAAAATTATAATTAAACTTTATTTGGACTACTACTTGTGCACAATGCACATTTCATAATATTAAGCCTAAAATGTGTTTTAATGTCACTATTGACGAGGACTGTATGATCTCTGTATAATAACAGTCTTTAAATGCAAGATATTTAAAGTGTAACTAAAGTATACTTGCAATAGTTACAATTTAGCACAATCAAATGTACTTCAGTATACATATATATATATATATATATATCGAGTTGGATTTTAGCACTCTTCTGCAAAATATCTAAAAACAAAACAAAAACACATTCGTTTTTCAATTTTATGACCTGCTATTTAGAGTATATAAAGTCATGTCAGCATGTCACTCCTCATAGAACAAAATAAATTATTTATATTTGCTTATGAGTACATATGAGGATTGCATCACATACTCTGTTAGCAGTTTTGTCTGCATTAACATTTATGAGCTTGCATAGCAATGGTGTGTACAACAAAATGCATAATTTAAGAACTAAATAATATTATTCTCAATTTCATACCATAGCGCTTTATTGTCAACATATACTCACTTCCAGCTTTTTTATAAAGTGTTAATAAATATTGTACCAAAGCCTCGGTCCCTAATGGTTTGATCAAAGAGCTTTACTTTGCATCAAAAACACCACTTGTCGCAGTTAAATGTGCTTTTAGGCATATCAGGTTCTGCCATCTTTTCTCTTCTCCAGCATTTCTCACAGCACATATTCATTACATCTCTCTTGAACCTCCCCGCGCCTCCATTTCAGAGCACATTCTACTGTCAATAACTACACGGGATGATATGTACTCCTCAACCGATTCAATTTCCTCATGCCCTTAGAAGAGTGGTCCTTGCACAAGCAGTGGTAGTGGAAGATATATGCCCCTGTCGACAGCAAATCTAATCAAGTGCTGTCTTGGGTATATCCTCCCTGTGCTTGTTGGCTGTTTGCTAAAACAGCATATGGAGCGTGGTTAAAGAGACTACAGGCGCGGGTCAAATGTAAGTGAGGCTCGTTTCTTGTGGATTATTCAAACAGCAGATATTTTAAGTCCTGTTGTGCAACCTGAGGTCTACTATAGTGTTAGTCGAGGTTACCGGCACCCAGGGGTGATTCTAGGATTTTCATTTTAGGGGGGCTCAGCCCCCAATGCGGTTATAATAAAACAAATAAAAATAAATAAATAATAATGTTTGACTAACAGGTTAGGGTTGTATACTAAACATATTTCAGTATTACTGTATTTCATAAGTTAGATGGGTATAATATTTGAGTACTGAATAAGCCAAATACAAGTCTTCCTGATCATACACACAAACACACACACAATTTTACTGTTTGCATTTCTAGCACAAAACCTCTTCCATTAGCTCAAGTATACAAACTTATTTCTATGCTCAAGTACTGTCTGTCACTGTCTTCAATTATTTCTGTGCATAACTGTATGGTAGTTAATGCCACATGCACTGTAATGTTTTATATTGAAAGTTAAATTTTCAAATGAAAAAAGCAACATTTTATAAAGTATGCAAACTGCACAGATGCAGATATTATAACAATCTATTGTTAAACACACACCTTGTCCTCTGTTTCGCGCTAAACACCGCAGCAGTGGATTGAAGATGTTCAGACAGAAGGGGAAGAGCCAAAGTCTGACGCCGTTTTCATATGAAATTTAAAGGGGACTGACTCTGAGGCGATCATGAATTTGTGTACAGTTTATGGAGCTAATCACAAAAGTTTAGGGGGGCTGAGTAGTAATTTTTAATTTTTTTTAATGGCCTAGCGGTGCCCATGCCTGCACCGAAAACTATCATAATTTACTTTTACATGACCATTTTTTTTAGTTTTTCTATGTAACCATTTAAAACATCTATCTAAACTCCATCTGTCAAAGCAGATTCTTTAGATTTGGCAAACAGCATCTTCTAGTGTTTTAGGAATAATCATATGTGACCTTAAGTCTTAAGCTAGTCTTAAGTCGCTGTGGTATATTTGTAGCAATAGCCAAAAAGACATTGTATGGTTCAAAATTACTATCTACTGTTAAATTATAAAAACTTTATTTTTGATAGTAATATGCATTGCTAAGGACTTCGTTTGGACAAATTTAAAGGCAATTTTCTGAATATTTATATTTTTTGCACCCTCAGATCCAGATTTTCGAATTGTTGTATCTCGGCCAAATATTGTCCTATCCTAACAATACTTCAATGGAAAGCTTATTTATTCAGCTTTCAGATTTACTTTCGCAAAATGACCTATGGACTGGTTTTGTGGGTCCAGGGTCAAATATTCTCTTTTACTGGTTGCGATTTAGAGGGATAAGTAGTGAAAACCCAAATTATTATGTGCAGGGCTTTCTGTTTAATTGTATGTCTTTTTCCCCTTCCCATTTTAAAGGTTGGGGTGAAATGGTGTGTGGATATGGGATTCAAAAAAGCGTGGTAAATTTACAATATTTTTTAGAGATTGGTTCCCAGAGATATTAGAATATATTTATATTTGCATTTGTATGTATTATTAGTTTTTGTTTTATATATTACTTATTAATTTGTTATGTACTTTAAGTAATTATTTTGAGTGCAAGAATGCATTTGAATTGATAAAAATTTACCCAGTAAACACTTTTATACAGGTTAATTTATTTTAATGTCTGTTCCTTGAACTTCTATTCATCATAAAGCCAGAAAATGGTATGAAACAGCCCAACTATTTCAAAATTAAGAATAATAAGAATAAATGTTTCTTGAGCAGCACATCAGCACATTAGAATGATTTCTGAAAGATCAAGTGACACTGAAGACTGTAATGAGAGTAATGATGCTGAAAATAAGCGTTGGAATCACAGGAATACAGGGAGTATTATTTTTTAATATATTAAAATAGAAAACAATTATTCAGTTGGTAGTGTTATGACAATATGAATGTTTTGGCTGTATTTTGGAGCATACGATATTACATAAAAACTTTTATTATTTATTTATTTATTATTATTATTAATTTCGTGAGTGAAAGTGGCTATAGAGTGTATTTGGACAGATATGTATTAATGTTTTTCTAGTTTTATTTTCAATAGATCATCTTTTTGGACTGGGAAAGTTCTTAGTTCTTTTTTAAGTTTATTTCAAAAGATCAAGGAATAATCTAGTATGAATTTTTAGATAAACAGATTTTCAGCATTTGAGAGCAAGATTGTCAGTTGTGGATATTTTGGGCTTTCGCCATTATGGACCATCCACACCAGCAAAAAGGTTATATGTAGGAACGAAGATCATAGAGCTCTAGATTTGCACATTGCTGTCTGCAGGTTCTAAGATTCCTTCTACCCCCAAGGTACAGTTTCTCAATGGACTTTCTCTGATCTTCTTTGGCGTACAAACGAACCCAAACCCTTACGAACACAAAAAGTTGCAACATCTCAAAACATCCTGCTTGGCAAGGAAATGTAGCCTCATACTAAATACATAAATCAATCAACTTAGCACAAGGCACAAATGACTTAAACAGATCAGACCGAGTTGGTGTTCTTCCTGGACTCTGATGTCCTGTGGATAGAACAGGTGCATTGTTATGAACAGCTGGATCTTTAAAGTCATGGCCAAATCAAAGCGTGCCACCCTGTTGCCATTTCCACAGCAGTTTCTAGAATTATGGAATGGGGAAATGGACACACAATAGATACATGAATCGGTAACTCTTTATTTGACGTGTCCTTGTTACACGTTACATGTACTTAGTTATGCATAATCACATTCAAGTAACCCTAAGCCAAACCAAATCCTAACCCTAACCATATAGTAAGTACATGTAGTTAATTAATATTACTCAGTAATTATATGTATAATTACACTGTAGCAAGGACACCTTAAAATAAAGTGTAACCCATTACAAATTAATCTGAAATCACAGAACACGATTTGTCAGAAATCAAAGTCATATCATGTTTAACAGTTTTCACACTGCTTTTTGAACATCCCACTGCAAGCAATGTGTTTTAAAGATTGGTAAAATATATCTTGTAGTTCTTGATATTTACCAGCTATTGCATGCAATCGTGGTATTTAATCTGAATGAGAAAACCAGATCCAACAAAAACTAATATCACCCTTCAATAACCCACTGACAGAAGATGCTCGATAAAAACACTTGTCATCTACATTTAATCTCACTCCCTGCATGTTCACCTCGCATTGGTGCATTTTACTTAACACTTCTTCTTTAAACACAGTCATTGGGATTGATCCATGATATTTTTACCATGAGCAGCAGTCTGCCATGTCATCTTTATAAATTGTGCAATCAATGTCAAAGATTGGTATGAGGATCAATAGCAGTTCAGGCTCTGGTTGTGCCAGCAGACCACATGGAGAGCTCATGCTATGGTCGTCAAGCCCTTGTTGTCAATAAAGTATAGATCAGAAATGCTTTGTGAGATCCACGTAGACGTTCTCTTCAAGGTTTACTATGTAATGTTTTATAAAGAAAGCTATCACGCTTTTGACAAATGTTTAAAATTATATACTGTCACATTATTATTTCCGGTGAAGTTCTGTTTGTATTTCCCTGTCTTTTGATTTGTACAAATCACTAAATCATTATTATGTTAATTTATAACAGGTGCATTGTTTATTATTGTTTATTATTATTATTATTGTTTCAGGTTAAGTTCTCTTTGTATTTCCCTGTGTGTTTTGATTTGTACACTTCACTAAATCATTATTATGTTAACTTTATTATGTTTTTTTATATTTAATTTTTCATAATTATCTTATCTACTATAGGACTGACACTTATTTAATAAAATGTATTTGATTTTAACTGTAAATGTATTTAAAGTTGCCTGTCAAAAATATTTAATGAAATGTATTTGCCCAAAGCACTGCAGAATGGAAATCTGGTACCAATTATTATTTAGTTTATAGTTTATTTTATTATTATTTTGTGTGTGTGTGTGTGTGTGTATGTGTATGTGTGCGTGCGTGTGTTTGATCAAAATAAAATAAAATAAAATTACATGCCATGACATAAAATAATAGGATGGGAAATATATGGGAAATAATGTAAAAGCTCCATGCAATGTTTGGTGGTAAGCTTCTTTATGTATTTTACATTCATTTTACTCGTTCATTACTTTCTTGGCATTCGCTGACATCCTCACACCAGGTCTGGGTGTTTTACAAAGGTTACACATTTGTGTAATGACCATCTGTGTTATTGTACATAAAAGAGGCTTAATTAAATTGATTGAGGTGTTGGAACCTTAGTGGGAAATGATCTGGGAGTAATCCATGACCATTGTGCCCAAAAGGACAGTCTGTACTAAATGTGCTGAATAAGAAGGTCGGTTTGGGTAAGAAAGGGTTTGCATAATGACAAATAAAACAATGCTTCTTCAGCTAATGCACAGTAGTCCAGCCTATGTTATCCAGTGGAAAAATTGCCTGAGCTGTGATGAAGTAACTGTCAGAGTTGGTTAAGGAAAGAGCAAGTAGGCCATTAGATATGTGTTTCATAATGTCCTCAAGTAATCCTCTAAATATGCTCTGCATTATATCAGTTATAGCTGCAGCAAAACATGTTGTCGTGCTTATTACTAGTAATTTATAGACAACATGCATCACTGTCTCTGTGTGAAGTTGCTCTTAGTGCTAGAATGTATACGTAATAAAACTAATGAAAATTATATTACAAGCCAAATACTATTTTTTTTTAATGATCCTGACAACGTTTTTCTTATGATTTTGATTTATTTTCTTGTGATGTCAAAAGTTTAAAAGGCCCTAATTCACAAAGTGCTTTATTGTAAATGCTTAACCAATTAAAGGGGTGGTTGATTGCTGTAGCATTTGGACCAATCAGATACACCATTTTTCATTTGATTTAACAAATCAATTATTCATTAGATTAACAAATAGTCACAGACCCCTCACCCAATAAACATACTGGGTGCCAGGATGTCTGTGAACGACACCAGGCCCCTGGTTACCATGGCAACCAGGACCCCTCAGCCAGATCACATACACTTTTATGACCTAAAAGTATGTAGAGAGAATCAACTCTTACTCAAGTCTCTCTAAAACAGGCACATAATGCCCATACAAATGGACTCTTCTCTAATTAATTCATAGGAAAACCTTTCTTTGAATGAACACACATATCCTTCAGGTCATTGTGTATACAATTACTGTTCTTGTATATTGTCTTTTGTATTGTATACTGTTTTATGCATGCTTATGATAGAACCACTCGTTCATGTAATCTTACCTATACCATGTTTGGTCTCTATGAATTTGTCTTCGCCAAACGGAGATATCATCTTTTAAAATTCTGGCAGTTTAATGCCTACAAAAACAGCTTGTAGGGACTACAACGAGCTACTTCCTGATAAACCCCGCCCCTGGGAACATGCAATAAAGGGGGCGGGGCCATGTTGTGCTGCTTTAGAGAAGAGGAAGGAAACTAGGGGTGCACATAAAAATCTATTTATATATGAATCGTGATTCTGTCTTCTAACGATTCTAATGGATTCACAAGATTCAAAATAAATGTTCTAAAGCAGCGGTTCTCAATAATGTTCCTCGCGTCCCCCTACTCTGCATCTCTCTCTCTCTCTCTCTCAATCTCTCATTCAGATCACCAGCTCAGCTCAAACAATGAACTGTTCCATTTATACACTTATTTTCACATAGCTATGAGAAGCATTATACATGGACGCACGTGCGGTTGCCATACTGTATTAAATCTTTAATCAGCATAAAAACGTATATTAAAAGCTATCAGAAGCAGTAGCATTTACAAATAACAGCGTATCTAAAAGTATGAGACAACAACAACCAAAAAACATACCATTAAGAGCCGTGATTGCACAGGTTCTGCAGGATCCTCTTCAATAATATCCTCTGCTTCTCAATCAGGCTCAAACTGATAAGCGATATTAAAGACGGCATTGTTTACAATACAACCGGAGCACATGCCTCTGAGGAGAGGGGCGGGACGATTAGATGTGTGCTAGAGGCGGTTTAGCCAATCACAACACACTGGGCCAGCTAACCAATCAGCCCATCCCGTATTTCTGAGGGAGGGGCTTCATAAAAACAGGAAATAATCAGCGCATTTAGAGGAGAAGGGACAGAGCGGTGTAGAATAAAGGTAAATTATGTGAAAAATAATGAATAAAAAAAAATGAAGCAGCAATTACACACGTTAGACTGAACCCCATAACCACACAATTCAAGCCTATAGAAAAAAAAAAAACAGTCTCAACCATCCCTTTAAAGGAACAATAAATATGTAATACTTATTTTAAAATATGAAATAATATGTAGAGAAGAGAATGCATTTCTATATATATTATATATATCATTTGTTTTTATATATATTATTTATTAATATTCAATTATTATATGCTTTATGTATTCAATTTGATTGCTCTTGTATTATTTGTGAACTATTTACAATGATAGCATTTTTAAAAGGAAATTGACCTTTAATTACTCAAAACGCTTTTTGTATGTTGAGATAATAAGAAAAATACATTTAAAGATTTTATGGCCAAAACCAATAAGATGTGTTTGATTGTAATCTATTGTTACAATTTGTGTGTATGAATTTGACAGACGCTTTTAGCAAAATCAACTTGCTGCATTCATGTATACGTACATTGATCGGTGTCTATACCAGGGGTGTCCAAACTCGGTCTTGGAGGGTTACTGTCCTGCAGAGTTGAGCTCCAACCCCAATTAAACACACCTGAACCAACTAATCAAGGTCTTACCAGGCATACTAGAACAGGGCTGAATCCGACATTTCCCCCTATACCCTCAATATCTATTGAAGGAGTAAACCGAGATAGCACACATATGTCTGCAAGCACACGGAGCATCTGCAGTGAACAAACATCCGATAGACATCTTTAAGATGTCAGTTTCACATACATTCTAAATCATAAACATCTAAAAGACATCTTCTAAATATCTATTTCACATTTGATAGGAAGAGTCCTATAGACGTATTGCAAATGAGCAAACACTCTAAAAAATACGTCTTCCAGATGTGAATGCACATCAAATAGATGTCTCCGTGATGTACGTGTGCTATCAGGGAATGAAAACGAGTGAGTGAATTCAGACACTAAGTGCACCGGATGGACTGCCGCTTGTGCATAGTTTGTGCTTGCTGTTTAATAATCATTTTAAACTGGCAAACTGGCAGCTCCAGTAGTAAGATTAAGGGATTGATCTAATTAAACAGACCTGAACCAGCTAATTAAGGTCTTACAAGGCATACTAGACGCTTCCGGAGGTTTGTTGAGCACGTTGTATCTAAACTCTGCAGGACAGTGGCCCTCCAGGACTGAGTTTGGACACCCCTGGTTTATCTTGGGAGTCTTACCCATGACCCTGCTGTAGCACGGAGTACACGCTTTGTTCAGTTAAGTGTATTTTTAGGATAAGTATTTTAGGATTCACCATGTACTAACTGCGAATCAGAAAATATTGGAGCAGCTCTCTAGAGATGGGTAATCACTGGAAACTCACAAACAAGTATTATGGCAAGTATAGTACTTTTAATTAAAAAATTCCCCAAAAGTGGCCTATGTTGTAGGCCTTTTTAAAGAAAATAAAACAGAGAATAAACAAACACAAAGTAAATTAACTGATGAACACCAAATTTCAATATGAAATCTCAATGAAAATTAAATTGGCTTTGAGTACTCAATTAAATCTTTGGTGGTATACTCTTAGTTACCCACACAATGAATTAAACTCTTATTTTCAGGTATGCAACCCACATTCACTGTACAAAAAAATAAATATACCTTAAATAATCCTCTTTTGGAATTAGATCACAGTTCAGTTCAAATCTGTCCAAAACCGTTCTGATTTCAGATAAAGTTCAGATTCTCAATCACTTATCTCAACTCCAACGATGTAACAGTAATTCACTGTCCACAGTGTATCCAGAAATCCTTTCCTCTTGAATAGAAAAGCGAAAGTTTCTGTTCTTGTAAATCTTCCTAACTTTTGTCCTCTTCTTCCTTCAGATTCAAGCTGGGTGGCTTGCCATCAAAGAAACATCCAAAGCAATCCACATAAAAAACCTGACCTATTAAAATAAGCCAGTTATTCAATAAAACAATCATATTACATGGTTTTCAACCCAAAAAACAAATACTTTCAGATAAGTATTTATCTTACATTACGATAAACTTTCTGTTTACCAGAATTTAACAATAACATTTGCATAAATTGACTAATATTTTACTTTCCCACACAGGCTCACGTGTAACGGATATTGCAGCCACGTGAACTGCAACTCACGTGTGATTAACGATCTCGACAATTTAACAAATACAGCACAAAATACATACATAAATTTCAATAAGGATTTAACACTTAAACTGTTGTCATGCACTTATTTTTACAATTAACAACATTTAAACAAAATAACTCACCATATCCGGTATTTCCGTATAAAACTCAAAAATAAAATCCTTCCGAACGAAAATAATTACTGGATGTCAGCAATTTAAATCTCCCCTCTTGAATTACAACAAGAATTGAATCTTACGTTTTTTAAAGTATTTTTTCCTTAATTAGGAGCTCTAACTCAAGTTCGCGATCTTCTCCGTGGCTTCCTGATTCTGCTGACTCATCAGAGACTACATCATATCCAACTTTTTCTTATTTTTTCAATTTTCACTATTTATTTACAATTTACTTTAGTTTAAATGAACAATTATATAGCTATGAACTTTTAATAATATCACAAACTATTTATAATAATTATATACAAAAATAATTGAAAACCTGGAAGAAAAGTAAGTCCGGGTTACACTGCTGTTGTTTGATCTGAATGTATTAGATAATGCATTATGTTTAGAATACAGTGCCAGCTAGTGGAGGTAAAACCTCACCCACCCTGATCTCAAGAGGCACACTTGTGACAGACGTTGGAGCCCGCCATCTTTAGCGTCCTTATTAGCGCGAGCCACCAAATCCCACTCGGAGCAAGTGAGGGGACTGGAACCAGAGGGGTTACATATACATGAAAAAAAGAAGCACAAATGTACCATAGGAAAGCAACAATTGGCACTATAGGCTGTTTTATTGCATATAAACACTTGGGAAACCTAAAACGCTTTTGCATAGCTTTATCAAACATTCTGTTCGAGTGGTTATTTTAGACCCTGTAATTTAGTGGTCACATCCAGACACTTCAGATCCTTCTTAGTGTTATGGTTCAAGCGGTTATTATGATGACTGTAATTACAGCTATACTAAATTATATTCAGATTGTATAATTAAAGAAAATAACACAAGGTGTTATCGCCTTTCACTTCAGCTGGGGACGTACTTTCTGTTTTGATCACAGACTCACTCGCACAGACGCTCCAAGGTGCTGCTTTCCTCCCTAGACCTCATTGTGGATTCAGAACACACAGCTACACAGTCCACAACTACCACAATAGGGACAATTGAGAGGGCTGATGTTGCAGCTAGACACACTTAATGGAAACTGCAAGCTTTGTCATATCTAAAGATAACAACTGATCTGATGTCAGCTGAAGACAATGGGCACTCATTAATCTTCGTGACAGGAGGTGTAGACAATATGTTCGCGCCTGGGCATTTCAAATCATGTAGTATGAGACTTGGGCCGGTTACAGAATGCTGATTTAGCCTAGCAAGCTCTTCATTGTCTTTTGTGAGGCCTGGAAATGCATGCGGAGCACTTAAATTAGGAGGAATTACCCCCCTAATGGATATGCTGATGAGGGAGAGTTTTAGAGGATATGTGCAATGCTTATCTTATCTCGGACTAGACTTATGTTTGATCCTATATTAATCAATGTTATCAGCGGTTTCGATTGCACCAATTTATGGAATGGCAATGGATAAGGAATCAATTAACAGATAATCCGGTTGCATCGCAGAAAGCAAAGTTATAAAGCAATTTTGGTTTCAATAGATGCAGTATCTGAACCCGCTATTTATTATTGTCAATTATTTTTTTCTGTAATGAGAGGTGGGATTAGTGGCGACATGCCTCGGGCTTTTTATTTTTGCAATTAAAAAGGAGGTGAAAGGATAAAAGGGGTCTGGAAAAAAGGGGTTGTGCAATCAGGGACTGGGTTCTGAGTTATATTAAACAATACTTTTACAGCATAAAAATATTAGTCTACTGCAGGTAATGTTAACTTAAACTATTTTTCATTGTATTATGAACTAACACATTAACATTTTAATTGATGTTTTGGAATGCACAAATTTTTTTTCCAAAATTTAGAATAATTTGTATTTTTTTTAATGAAAAATAGGTATCTTCTGCTCACCAAGGCTGCATTTATTTGATCAAAAATACAGAAAAAAAATTATATTGTGAAATACTGTATTATTACAATTCAAAACAACTGTTTTCTATTTCAATATAATTAAAGATGTAATTTATTCCTGTGGTGCAAAGCTGCATTTTCAGCAGCAAATCAGCATATTAGAATGATTTCTGAAGGATCATGTGACACTGAAGAGTGGAGTAATGATGCTGAAAATTCAGTTTAACTTTGCATCACAGAAATAATTTATGTTTTAAAATATTATTTTTAGTTTTTTTTTGTAATAATATTTCTCAATATGTTTTACTGTGTTTTGATTCAAATAATTAATGTTTCCTCTGTTAAAACATCTCTGGGTTTTCCTTGTTTGAAAAGAAACATCATTTTGTCCATATATGGCATTTGGTACTTTGAAGACGAATATTTGAATATGTCATTTTTATGAATCAAATCTCTACTCTTCGCTGGTAATAACGGCTCAAAAGCACCCTTTTGCTTTGCAGATGCATTGGGCAGGCATTTAAAGAGTATTTTGTTGCTGAATGCACATCAGGTCAGCATAATTTAGTGGAAAATGGGTTTACATGATGATGAAATAAGTAAACATAAAAGTCCATCAGCATGCATCTACATGTTCACACTTTTGACTAAAAGCTCTAATGGATGTTACTTAAGCATCGGACATGCAAAATCAAAACAAAATGTAATATTAGTACATTTGTCATGCCAAGCATATTACATTTAATCTTTAAATGCATGTTTGTGTACTCCTGACACAAATGTATTTATTTAGTTAGTTAGTTAGTGTACAATAGTTAGTACAGTATGCAGTAAATGCAAACACATACACCTGAAGATGAGGGTAGGGATCATGTGTCCCAACAGGAACATCTAAAGAAATGTTTTATGTTTTAAATATCGGCATTATATCAGACAGTTGCTCAGATACTGTATCACCATTGAGCATTGACAAACCTGTATCAGTTGACCACTAATCCAAAGATGTGACGCCAGAAAGTCATTGGCGTAGTGTTGTTGAAAGTGCCTTGTGCATGCACACATCAAACACTTATAATAAAGAAGAGAGATGCAATGCTACATTTATTGCAGCAGTGACAAAGCACAGTGCGTATCAGGTGTGTGAGAGCGCTGCCAGCACTGTTCCGTTTTTGTATTTTTCTTCTTGGCCACAATCTCCCATTCTGAGGCTGGATGTGGGCCAGTTATAGGACAGCCCGGGGAAGTGATATTTGGAGGTAGGCGGACACTCTGTCAAACTTGCTAACTGTCTTGTAATTTTCCTTTGACCCCATAATCTTAATTGGAACAATCACATAAAAACACATGCCAAAATGACTATCGCAAATGCACATCATGCAAAAAATCTCAACCTATGTGCCGACCGCTCAGTGTTTTTTTCTTCTTTTTTCCTTCCTATCCACTATTTATCCTTCATCTCTATCTTTCTTACATGCAGAAGTTATGTTATTGATTAATAGTGTGTTCTGAGTAGTTGCTAGGGTGCTCTGGGTGGTTGCTAAGTTGTTGCTATGAGGTTGATAGGGTGTTCAGAGTAGTTGCTCTTGGTGGTTGCTAAGGTGTTGCTAAGTGATTGATAGTGTGTTCTGAGTAGTTTCTAGGTGGTTGCTAAGGCGTTGCTAATGGGTTGATATGGTGTTCTAAGTAGTTGTTCTTGGTGGTTGCTAAGGCTTTTCTTTATTGTTGATAGGGTGCTTAGGTGTTGTTATGTGGTTGATATGGTGTTCTGTGTAGTTTATATGGTACTCTGTGTGGTTGCTAAGGCGTTAGTATGATGTTTGATGTTTTCGATGGTTGCTAGGGTTTTTATGGTGGTTTCTTGGGCATTGCTGTATAGTGTTAGTATTATGTACTGTTATATTATTTATTCATTATGATTTAGCTTTTAATTTTATATTTTAATTTTTTTATTTTATTTAAAATTTTAGTAATTTCGTTGTTTTTGTCCTTTTTAGTTAGTTCTTGTTTATTTATTTATTTTCAGTTTTAGTTATTTAGTACTTTAAATTAAACTTTAATTTTTTTAAGCTTTCACAATATTTCTATTTTATGTCATTTCATTTAGCTTTATTTCAGTCAACAAAAATATTTTTTTATAGTTTTAGGATCTATACTGAAGTTAGTTGTGTACAAAATATGATAATTGGTATAATAAGATCTTCTAGCTAGTCCAAGCTGGTTTAGGTGGTGACTATATAGCTGTTTTGATTCAGTAGACCACCTTAGGTCAGGAAAAAACCCAACCACCACGTTTCATAATACATCTTGACCGCCTTAATCTGATTTTGACTATTCTCCAGCAGGATTGTCTCACCTTAACTTCTCAAAGCACTGTCTACACTTTAACTTTCATCTCTACCCTTATTCCTTACATGCAGAAGTTCTATTATTGTCCCATTTCTCTCGCTGCAAAACTTCTCCCTAAATCAATGGAGAACTTTTAATGAACACACTGAAAGATTTGCACCCTCCATCCTCTGCTAATAATGTCAGAGAATGTTCTCTGAAAATCAAGGCCTGCGTCAGTCAGGATGTGTCACTGTATGGAGGGAGTGTAATAAACGATGGAGGAACAGTTCTCACCAGTCCTGACGAGTGCTGAACAAGCACTATCCAGCAGGTCATACAGTACAAATCTCACTAATTATGTTGAATGTGAGTGGCGTTCACCCATAGAAAACTCTCTGTACAATGCTAGGGGGATCGGGTTGGTTGCTAGGGCATTGCTATGTAATTAGTAGGGTGTTCTGAGTAGTTGGAAGGGTCCTTTGGCGTGGTTGCTAGGGTGTTGTTATGTGTTTTGTAAGTTGTTCTGGGTAGTTGCAAAGGTACTCTGGGTGTTTGCTTTGTGGTTGATAGTATGTTCTTAAGGTGCTTTGGCTGGTTGCTAGAGTGTTGCTGTGTGTTTTGTATAAATGATATTAACTCATAATATAAATGGTGCCAATGTTATGGTTTTCTTTCAATATTATTTAATATGCAGCTTACAACAAGAGTCAATAAACAAGGTATTTAGAATAAACATTGATATCACATTTGTTTGATTATAGTTTTACTATTTTTTTCAACAGAATTCATTGAAGTTGGCAGACATATACTTTACTCGCATGTTTGCAAACATGCAACAACCTCTCGCTCAGGAACCCTCAAGCAAAACTGTCTGATCTGTTGATTTGGCCCGTAATGTGAGAATATATTTAAACCTGAGTATTTTCAGTCTCAGTTATGAAAGTACAAGCCCCAGATAAAAAGCTCTCTTTCTTTTCTCTTATATTTCAATGCCAGATCTGACACTAATAGAAAACTGTTCATCATTCACATGGCATGACATTCCCTTGTTTGTCTGGTTTTCAATGTTTTAATGAGATGTTCTCAGAAAGCTGAAGATGACACAGCAAACGCCACAGCCACTCCTCCAGGCCCGAGGCCTTCGTGCACATATACCAGATAAATATGTTTTCCTCCTTTCTCCTCACCCCCATGTTGTCACACGAAATCTTCAATCTTTCATTTCATATCAGAGGGCACGTTTTTTCCTCTAGCACAAGACTGCTTAGTACTCCCTGGCTTATTTATTTATTTATTTGGTGGGGGGGGGGGGGGGGGGTCTGTTTTTCTAACTCGTCCTCTAATAAGACATTCCACTTTTGAAGGTCTCATTTCACTGATAAAGTCTCACTCCTAGAATACATTGACAGCATGGTGCCAGATAGTGACAATATCTTCTCTCCTCTCCACATTTTCCTCTCTTGTTTTTTGATCTATCACCTTCTCTCTTTCTTTAAAAAAACAAACCTAATCAGGTGAAGGGAATTCCTGTTCTCGACTTCTCTGTGAGATCTTTAGGGTTCCATTTTTCAAGAGGAATTACATTTTTTTTATGATACATGGCAAGATACTGGAGTAGCAGAATATTGGGAAAACTGATGACTAAACGTGACACATTCACGGAATTAGAAAAATGGAGAGGCATTGAATGGACAAGGATGTTTAGTGAGCTTAACAATTCTTTAACAAAGCTTTCTTTCTTTCTTTCTTTCTTTCTTTCTTCTTATGTTGTATATTATTATTATTATTATTAATTTATTTATTTTTGGGGGAACCCAAAATAATTTTTTTTTAAGGACATTTTCATAAGTCTCATCTACACACATGGGGCCTCGTTTATGAAACGAACGTACGGCAGAAAATTGGGCGTACAGTCGTTTCAATGCAAAACTTGGAATTTATCAATATGGACTTGAGCAGTGGCTATGATCAAATCTCACGTCTAATCGCAAGTTTTTGAGTTTTACCTGGGGTCTCTTTTTATAAAAATCTCCATAGATTTCATCCTAAAAGTGTACGTAGGCACAAAAGCTAGATTTTGCGTATGCTCAAAAGTTTTCAGCCAATTAAACCATGCGTACACCAGAACCTGAGCAAAAATCCCTTAATAAATTGTTGCCATATGGCAACAGTGTACCACAATGGAAAATGGCCAAAAAAGTAGTTTTTCTATTAAATTATGATTTTCTTTTCTATTTAAATGGTCATTTCTTTTAGATATTGATACATTTTAATACTTGGAACTCTTGCAAACCAAAAGTAAGTAGGTTTCTATCATTTAACCTTCAAAATGGTACTTAAAAGTATTATAATAATGCTTGCAAACGAACAAAAAAATGCGCTTTTGTATCATATATGCATATCAACTTCATCAGCTTTTTATTGTTTTACATCCAGAAACTTTCCAACAACAAAAACAAGTCTTTTTGAAAGTATTTTATACAAGTAAAGTAAATATATGGTAGCTTGGAACATGCACTAATACCATGTAGAACATGAAAACATAAGAACTTAAAAAATACAGGTATAACGATAGGCGGCTCCCTGAAGTAAAGTGTGTGTTTTCCCAGTCCATCCATGTGCACCTGTCTAAGTCCAACTCATGTCATATTTCATGGCATCCCGTGAAACTGCAAAAAAGCAGTTCCTTTCAGCTGTGATGCAATGGAGCAAGTCACATTTGCTGCACTTCATGCGGACGATCCCCTTGCAGCCAGGGTATTTGCACTTCCCTTTCTTCTCCATGACAGGCCAGTGGCTTGTTTGGTCCAAACTGACTTGATCAGACACACTGGGGGCCACTGGGCCTCTTCTTTGTTTCCCTTGCAGGGTTCCTGTCATGTTGTGTATTAGAGGTTTTCATTTACGCTTGAGGCTGCTGGCTTTGTTCTCTCTGCAGAGACAGTGGGCAATTTCGGTCTTGAACTTGAGCAGACTGAGCTTTTCTTGGACCCCTAGAGCTCTGCAGTCTCTTCGGTAGAGAAGCCATGCCTGCACAGCTGTAAGGTCCAGCATGTGGAATACAATACGAAGGTACCATTTCTTCGAACGTATTTTTGTGTGATAAAGAGCAATCAAGGAGTCTAGCAGGTCAACTCCCCCCATACTTTTGTTGTAGACAGTAACAATGTTCGGACAAGACACTGCCACAACCTCATTCCTCTTATTGTCCCATCTGTCCACCATTGTTGTTGGGTTGGCAGCAGCAAAGGTGCTCAGAAGAATGACTGAGCGGTTGTCGAACCATTTCACGGCCCTGACTGTCACGTTGTCATGTGAGGTCTGCTTTTCCTCAAAGGTTCCATGTCCCTTGACCTTCATTTGTTTGTCCTCCATGAAGGTGCAGCCAGCAAGACGACTGAGATGAACAGATCCAACACTGTGGATCTTCAGTTTTTCCAGTTGAACTTGCAAGTCGATGCTAGTGAACCAGTTGTCAAAAAACAATTTATGGGACATATTGCGAGGGATGACAGTGGCAAGCTGTAGCACCACATTCCCACTTGCTCCAATGTCAGGGAACCCATCCACTGGATAAACAGGGCCAGTGTAGCAGTTGAAGTTATGCACAATCCCTTTGTCGTCTGCTAGAATGAAAATGTTGTATCCCTAGTGTTTGGGCTTCCTGGGATTGTACTGTTTCAGCAGACTATTCCCTTAAAATGGCACAATTTGTTCATCAGCAGAGAGATTCTCGCTCATGGGAATACTTTGGAAGCTGCTTTGCAAAGATGACAGCAGTGGCCTCACCTTGAAAAGCTTGTCATATGCTGGCTCCCCTGCTGGAACCTGCTCTCCATTGTTTGCAAAGTGAAGGAATCTTTTGATTGCCTCCCACCTATGCAGTGACATGACATCAGCCACACAATCAACCCTGGTGCTTCTTGCCCAGTACATGCGGGTTCCTGGCAGACTATGCACAGACATATGGAAACATATGCCTATGAATTGCTCCAATTCATCATAGGTCAGGTTTAGTGGCTTGTTGATGTTGTATTGGGAAGGATATATGTTGCTTTGTTCCACAATCTCTTTCATTAAAGTCTTCTTCAGAAGGCTTCGAAAATACTCCACTGGCTGTTTGAGTTCAGTGGCGGAGGGAAGGCTTCCCTTCCATTTTAGCACTGCTGGAATGCTCTTCCACTTCAGCCAGTTGAGATTTTTGGCCTTTGTTGCAGCTGCACAAAGTTCTTCAATTTCCTCTTTTCCTAAAAATGTTAACAAGTACAAAATAATGCACACACACATTATTCTTTACTTCTATCCATAAGATCATACCTGTCACTTCTGCTTCTGACTCTAAAGACTCTTCTGCCTCTGACTCTAAAGACTCTTCTGTCTCTGACTCTGAAGACTCTCCCTCACTGCTTTCTCCCTCACTGGCCTCATTCAACTCCATCAGATGATAAAAATTCATCTTAAAATATAACCTCTGTGGGAGTGGGAACTGCTACGGCATCTGGAAAGAAAAAATGGCTTCTGCGGAAGGAAGCGCTGCTACGGCAGTGTAAAATACAGATAATGGCTCCAGCGGGAGCGGGCACTGCTGCGGCAGTGGGGAAATATGGAAAAGCTCCTGCGGGAGCGGGCACTGCTGTGGCAGTGGGGAAATATGGAAAAAAACTCTGCTTGAGCGATACTGCTGCTCTGGGGGAAATATGAAAACTCCTGCGTAGGCGGGAGCGGGACCGCGGCGCAGTGGGAAATATGGAAGAGGTCCTGCGGGAGCGGGCACTGCTGCGGCAGTGGGGAAATATGGAAAAACTCCTGCGGGAGCGGGAACTGCTGCGGCAGTGGGGAAATATGGAAGAGCTCCTGCGGGAGCGGGCACTGCTGCAGCAGCGTGGGAATTTATGTATGGCTCCTGCGGGGGCGGGCACTGCTGCAGTAGTGTGGGATTTTAGGTAAAGTTCCTGTGGGAGTGGGTGCTGCTGGGATGGCTGGAGTGGGGATGGGTCGTTATAGATGGATTAGGTGATGAAAAAGGGGGTCAACTATGGTGGGTCTGAAGTTCGAGTGACCGGGGCTATACTGACGTCAAAGGGGTTGGCCGATGAGGGTTCGGTGGGCTTCCTTGATGTGGGAGCGGTCCGATCTAATGTAGCTCTTGAAAGCTTCTGACGACCAGCGACCGAGTGCTTGTATCTGCTGCTGGGAGAGACCTTTTTGGGCCGCTGTGGTTTCTGCGCCAATTCGGAATGAATGGCTGGAAAAGTTATCAGCTGGGGTACCGGATAGGAGTAGAATGGATTTAAGGTGCTTTTGAAACCAGAAACGAGTGACGGGGCGGTTGGAGTTGTCTGTAAAAAGGGGGTCGGATGGGAGTTTGGACTGTGACTTCCTGAGCTGGACAAAGGCTAGGAGGGCTTGATATGGTAGTATGGGTGATTGTAGGTTGAAAATAAAAATGAAATGGCCTTTCTTGGTCTGGTCTGTTTTACTTTGCTTAATGAAGTAAGAGATGGTTTCGTCATACAGCACTGCTAGATCGGAAATAGTGGGGTGGATGTTTGGATTGAAGCTAGATGTGATAGCGAGCTCAGAGCATCTGAGAAAACCAAAGAAAGCCAGGATGAACATAGCGTCAAGTGTGTGGGCGGTGTGAATGGAATGATATCCTCTGCGGAGGGTAGAAATACATTTGGTTAATATTTGTAAGGTAATGGGTTGCCTGGTATCTGGGCGAGTGGGATGGGCTCTTTGGATACCTTTGATGAGTAGGGAGGTCTGAGAATTGGCTATCTGAGGTGAGGGTGAACCGTATAAGAGTTTGTAGAAAAAAATTGGATTCCGCTTCGATAACCTTTATTGGAGCTAATTTGTAGGTTTTTGTTGATGTTGAGTTTAGAGATGAATGAGGTGATGGCGAGCAAAGAAAAGTCGGGGAATGGCAGGTTGTAAGCAGAGTGAAATGCTTTAAAGCATTTCCAAGCTGTTAGATAAGATTGGAGGGTCCTAGGTGAGACGGCTTGTAGGATAGAATTGAGGGAAGCTTCGAGGAGAGGTCTCAGTGTATGATTTACGGGAATATCAGTTCTGAATAGGGAGATACTGGGGTTGGGACTGGATCCGCCTCTGGTGCCAACATTCTGAATTTCTGGAAGGCAAAGCGAGAGAGAGAGTCAGCTATTTGGTTTTTTGAACCAGGAATATGTTTTTCAGTTACAATGAATTGGTCGCAAGCCGAGATCCAAATCAGGCGTCTTAACATAGGCATTAGGGTGGGTCAATGGGAAGGGCCTTTATTGATGCAGTGCATGGTAGCCTCGTTGTCGCAGTGGATAATGATGCTGGTGGTGGACCACTCCTTATCCCAAAGAAGGGCTGCGACGACTAAGGGATATAGCTCGAATAGAGCTGAGGATTTTAGCTGCTGTGGTAAGTCTAACAGCTGGGGGGGCCACGTAGATGCAAACCAGCGGCCTTGGTAAAATCCTCCGAAACCGATGGAGGGGGTGGCGTCAGTAAATAACTGAATGTCGACGGGAGAAGAAATTAAGTTATTACATAAGAAAGATAGGCCGTTCCATTGTTTAAGAAAGGATATCCATAAGCTGAGCTCATTGCAGCACGAGTCGGTTAGTGATACTCGATCCTCTAGTGCGTGTGTGGAGGACGCGAGAGAGAGGAGATGTGAGATGAAAGGACGGCCCTGCGGGATGATGCGCATTGTGAAATTTAGATGACCGAGAATGGATAGCAGCTCGCGTTTGGAGCAGCTTGGGTTGTCTAAGAGGGTGGAAGTGATCAAGATCGTCCTATCAATTTTTTCCTTCGGCAGAGAAGCCTGGAATTTTTTGAATCTAAGTTGATACCCAAAAATTCTATGGAGGTGCTCGGGGCCCACGGTTTTGTCTTGGGCGAGGGGAATCCTGAGCTCTGCAAAAACCTTTTGGGTTGTCAAAAGCTGCGCGGCTGGGATGGAGTCGGGAGGAGAGATGATTAAGAAATCGTCTAAAAGATGGATCAGGTAGGGTATTGCGTAATTGTTGGAGCGGATCCAGCAGATTGCCTCTGACAACATGTCAAACATTTTTGGGCTGCTTCTGCAGCCGAAAGTGAGGCGGACAGAAAAGTAAAATTTATTACGCCAGCGGATATAGAAATAAGTGCCAAAAATCCGGGTGGATGTGCATCACTTTAAAGGCAGAGGTGATGTCAACTTTAGCCAGCCAAGCGCCACGACCCGCGTTTTTGATCAGGGTAATGGCTTGGTCAATGTCATGGTAGTGGAGAGAAAATTCTTTGAGCGGAATGAGGCTGTTAATGCTTGGGAATGGGGAATTATGCGGGTATGAGAGATCGATTATGAGGCGTTTTTTACCTGAGAATTTCCTGGTAGCTACACCGATGGGGCTAACACGGAAAACATTAAAGGGAGGGATGGAAAAGGGGCTGATCATAAATTTTGCGTCTGTTTCTCTTTTGATTAGGAGGTCGACTGTTTCGGGTTCAGCGAGAGCGGACTGGAGATTGGGGCAGATGAGGCTTAGGGAGGGGAGTTTTCCGACACCGGGGTGAAAGCCATGAGAGAGACCCGATAGAAGATAATCTGTAAAAAGGGAGTCAGGGTGATGAAGCAATTCTGAAGACAAACGAGAAACATTTACAGGAGTCGGTAAGTATTGTTTAACATTTTTATTTGCAGCTTTCTTGACAGGGCAAATCAAGCGGGTGTGAGCGCCGCCACAAAAATTGCAAATATGCATGAAACGGCAGCGCTGCCTTGAGAATCTGCCAGTATTAAAACTGGTGCAGACCTGGCTATGAGAGGGAGCTGAGCGGCGGCGTTAGGTGGAAGTGGGGGGAAAGGGGGTGGTTGGGACGTCTAGGAGATGCGGTACATAGGTGGTGGATTTGGACTGGGATGGCTCGGGGCAGGGGGGGATAGATGGGTTGATTAGAGGGCATGTAATGGTGGAGTGGGCGATGGATCGGCAGACCGAGCAAGATATGTTGCGGCAGCCTAAAAATACTCTGTTATGGAGTTCGGTGTCCAAGGCCACCCAGTAAGGACATTGGTTCCACTGGGCCACTCGTATGGTGCATTTAGCTGCGAATAATTTGCGGTAAGTGTAAAAGTGAGAGCCGCCGTATGATAAAGCGAGTTTGGCGACTATCGCGAGATAATCGATGAGCTTGCGTCTCCTGTGAGGAAAAACAGTGCAGATGACTTCTATGTAATGGGTGAAAGCGATCGTGAATTCGGCAAATGATAAAATACGTGATGGGTTGTGAGCTGTGTTTTTTAAAGTGACAGAAAATCCGCCGCAGTCGATTTGGCGATCTGCAGACGAAAGTGAAATTGGTGACAAAAGGGAAAAAAGATCTACGTCCGCACCTGCCAAGATCTGTGTCCTAATGTTGCTGGCCACAGGGGGTGGTTCCAAGGCGAGGGCGTTCGGAGGGGTGGGTAGAGGCGTGGCGGAAGAAAGTGAGAAGGAAGAGCGAGCGAGGGGAAGTGGAAAGGTAGTCGCCAGAACCGCTTGCAGAAGCATGCTCACGCTTGGGGCAATTCCGGGGACGGAGAGGGGTAATGGCGGGCGTTGGGACCTGCGCCATTAGCAGAGGCACGCTCGCGCTGGAGATGGACGGTGGGGCTGCGGGCCATGGGTAGGGAAGGGGGTACGGGGAGGTGTGAGGCGAGGGTTGCGGGCAGGTCTGCGTCGCTAGCGGAGGCGTGCTCACGCTGATGTGGCGGCTTGTGGAGACTGGAGCTGGCACTTCGCCGAGATGAGATGCGAGCTGACGCTTGGTGGATGGAGGAGGGGGTCTGGGGCTGGCGGCATCCGGGGGCGCGCTTGCTGAAGGCTTATTGCTGCGGCCTAACGGCCAGAAGCCCATCTTCTAAGGAGTGGTGGTTAGCTCGGGCCGTGAGTATGGAATGCTGCGGCCCTGGCTCGCTTTATCCGCGGCCTTGGATGGAGGAGTAGAGCTTGGAGGCTTCCCTGTTTGGAGGGAAGTATAGAGGGCGAGGAGATCCGCCTTGACCGACCGTCGTGGGACGCTGATGCTGGAGCTGACGAGTGCCTGGCGTAGTTCTGCCACGGTCCATTTCTCCTTAGCTGGGGCGGGGGAGAGGGCTGAGGCGTAGGAGGATGCTGGAGAAGGTGGCTGATGCCTGGAAGGCGAAGGTGATGGCGTGCCTCTGTGTCTGGATGTATGAGCGACGGCGGCGCGGGAAGGCCGGCTGCCCCGTGTTGCAGCCGAGGGCTCGATTGTGGTGTCCTGCGGAGCGCTGGTGCACTGAATGGCGACTGGAGACGCCGGAGGACCCGTGGTGTCGAACGCGTTGTCGTCTGGGAAAAGTTCGATCTCTGACATGTTTGCGGCGATTGGATGTGCCAATGCTGAAAGACTAGAGATAATGGAGGTAAGGCTGCTTTGATTATTTATAGAGGTTCTCCCTTGTGCTGATTGGATAGATGGTGTATTTACTGATGATGGACTGGCCGTGTTAATTATCTGTGCGTGCTCCTCCCGAAATTTGTTAATAAAACCACTTAGAGAGCAGCCGGCAGACTCAGCCCTGGGGGTGTGGGGGCGCATTTCTTCTTTCCCAAAGTGGCTTGCAGGAGCGTTGATACTACCACAGCTTTTTTCAACACGATTGGCCAGATTCACCTCATGACAACTGTAGCGTCTCGACCAATCTGACACACTAATTTTTATTTGATTTAACAAATCAATTATTCATTAGATTAACAAATCGTCACAGTCCCCTCACTCAATAAACTGGATGCAAGGATTTCTTTCTGCTGACACATGCCCCCTTTGTCACCATGCACTAATCATGATATCACGGTTTAATAACCCCCCCAGGAAATGTGATTAGGATAACCCACTCTTTGTCCCATAGGAAGGCATATCAGAAATTGACTCTTCTCTAATTAATTCATAGGAAATCCTTTCTTTGATTGAATACCCATATCATTTGGTCATTGTGTATACCATTAATGTCTTGTATATTGTCTGTTGTAGTGGATGCTGTTTTATGCATGTTATGATAGAACACTAGTTAATATAACCTCACCTATATCATGTTTGGTGTCTATGAATTAATCTTCGGATGATCTAACTGAGAGTGCATATTACATGCTGATACCTATGCAACATATTGATGTCCTAAGAATCTTTACTAATTTGTGCATCAACACCCAAGCGAATTACATATGCAAATTACCATGCTTAGAGAACAATGGGGTCGTAAACCCTCCAGCAATTGCTACCTCCCGCTAGGAAATTTCCATCTCCCTCATTGGACAAGCCCATCTTGAGAGGCGTGAATCTCTGCAGGCTTTAAAGGCCACACTTCATGTGACCCGCCCCAGTCAGTGGTTCGGTCGGATGCTAAGATGAAGATGTGAGAAAACGCTTCAGGATACCAAAGCATTGTGCCAGGCCTTAGTCTTTCCCCTTCGGCCTTGTCCTTTGATCCATTCTTCAAGTTCTTCTGACGCAAACTGGTTCTTTTCATCAACCAACTTCAGCAAGATCTTTGGCCTTAAGATTGCATCGGGAATCTCTTTCAGACAGATGAGACTTGCAAGTATCAAACTTAGTCGTTTTAATTGATGCATTAAGTATCAGTTAATTTTTTTTTTTACAAAGGTGTGTTTGAACTAAGAATCTGACGTATCCCTAAAGGTGTAGATCTGCTGAATATGCAAATGGTTTCATAAATTTCATTCCTTATGTCTCTTTCTGTAGTGAGTTAAACTTTAACCCTTTCCTATACCAACTGTATGTGTGTGTGTATGTGTATGTTAGACCAGCTTATGTGTGTATGTAGAATGTTAGACCAGTTTATGTGTTTATGTAGTATGTTAGACTAGTTTAAGTGTTTATGTAGTTAATAAAACCTTACTTGTATCACACTTGACGTGTTCATTGTTTGCTCATAACCGGAGTCACTAATCATGCAGACTTACGCTACAAGCTTTTGTAGAATTGTACAGTAAGAAAGTTATTTCCCTTAACCAGGAAATTAACGTTCTTAGAATTGACAAGACAGTTGACCCTGAGAGGTCAGCTAAATATCTACAGCGGATCTAAAATATTCATAATTAATCATAACTAGTTATGGTTAATTATTCATATTTCCCATGAGCTGATTCGTTACACAACTATCACGTGTGTTTCGGGTTTATTCTAACATTTTAAATTCCAATAATAGCCACAAATCTGTGTTTTTAGAACAGTAATAGCTTTTTTACTGTAGTTGCAATGTTATATTGAGTCACATTTATCATAAAACACTGATGAAAGCATAAATTCCCCCACTTTATTAACAGATGGCGATGTATTAAGACGTATATAATCAGTATATATCTGTTGCTCATGAAACGTCTGCCACGTCTGTATATTTGACAAATATTTTTTTTTTTTGGCAACATTTTTTTTTTAATTCACTTCATCTGTGATAGTATGCAAACACTGTGAGAGCGTCACTAACGGGAGCAGAAAATGTCCGGCTTGATGGCTCCGTTTTCAACTCAGCCCCCGACTGCAAGCGGCTACTCTCGTTGACTGCCATCTGTAGCCGTGCTTCAAGTCGAACGCACCTAATATATCGTGAGACTTTTTGCCGAGATCTCGTGAGAGGTCACGGAAACCTTTCCAATGTATGTGAAATATTGATAATAATTAGATATTACATATAATTTGGTAGAAAAACAGTGTGTTTACGTTTTATTGGTGGAAAGATGAGTAGTGGTGATTTTTATTTTGTACAACATTTGCTACTGCTTTTTATAACTAGAAGCACCACAAAATTAAATTGTGTCATCTGTTATAGGGACTACTGAACAGACATTTAGAAGTTGATTTTAAAATGCAAAGTATTGAAAATAAAAATAAAGCTCTGTAAATACTTGGATTTTTACAACACTATAAGTGTGTCCCATTAGGTAATGAAAAGTTCTACACACACTTGTGGTCTTCATGCTCACTTGAACACTTGGACCAAATACAGGAAATACGTAATAGAAGTAGTCAAGTGGTCAAAGGCATACGAATGTTTCATGAATCACACCTGAACTCTGTAGTAAGTTGATTTGTGCGCACGGATCTGAGCTCGTTTCTACGTTAGATTGATAACTGAGTCCGATGTGTTGTCTGAATATTTCACCGTTTTTAATTTTTTATATATAATTCTCATTATTTCAAATAATGTTTCTCTGCAAATTCGTATTACTTTAATAGTCATTTTCGAAATTACATGGATACTGGAATTATTAACATTTTTTATTAAAATTAGCATAAATTAAAATCAGTGCTATAGTGATAGAAATACTTTTAACTGTATTATTTTATTTATGTTACAGTGCAAAATATTCTTATTTCTTTAGATTTTGGGGGTGAAATATTCTTGACAGGTTATCATGAGATCGCAATGTTAAACAAAGGATTGTCGTACATCTTTTTTTTTTCTGTGTAATTAAAATCTTGGTTACAATGATGTATTATACATTGACCAGAGGGCCCAGACTGTCAATCTAAACAAAGTCTGGGGAGAATACGAGGATTGTTAAACTGCCTTTACACACCAATGGAGGAAGTGTCCCGGTGGAGCAACATCCTATTAGATGACTGCTATTGTGAAGTGGTGTAAAAGACAACTATACCTCTGAGAATTAAACCAGATGATTCTGGAGAAGTGCGAGTATGTGTGTGTGTCTAAGGCCTGTGCCAGATTATGTGGCTACATCTCTATATTTAGCCTGATGATGTGCACACATCGACTTCTGAACACTTCTGCTCTAAATCAAACCATCAGCTCTGAATTCTTATTTTGCTCTGACATAGCCGGAGCTTCATTTTATGGTCCTAAGTTTAACTTTATTTTTTGAGGTTTTAACAATATTAAATTTCCTGGATTTAGGTATAGATTGTGTTGTCATAAAGGGCTTAACGCTGAGCCATTTTAATGTTGATCAGTCCTAGTTATTATTGAGAGAATGTATATGCAAATATGTTTATTTTGCAATGTAGTGTATGCCAGGGTTTAATTTGCTTTTATTTTATTAAGGTAACTTCAGGGAGAGTCAGGGTTAGTTTTGGCCATGTTTTCGCATATATTACCAAGGGCATAAAATGTCAGTCAACATGTCATGCCTGTTTTTGGTGTATAAATGTCCCTTTTCTTTTCCCAGCATCAGTGCAAACACAGAATTCGCGTGATCCCATCAAATATTTGGCTACAAAGTGTCCACAAATATTTGGCCATTACTTTAGGGGATTTTTCCCATTAATTCTTGTTTACCTATCACCTGTATCTCTACATGACAATGTTTTTTTGCACAAAACTCACCATTCATGATTCCTGTTCCAAATGTTTTTTTTTTAAATAATCTTAATTTAATACATTTAATATATATATATGGTAGACTGATGCTGGAGATTTTCATCACATGAATAAATTGTTTTAAAATATATTACAAGTATAAAAAAAATTTAATTAATAATATTTCACAATTTTACTGATTTTACTGTATTTTTGAACAAATGAATTCAGCCTTTGTGAGCATAAGAGACTTCTTTCAAAAATATTTTTAAAAATCTTGCCAACTCCAAACTTTGCCCTGACATAAACAATTATTTGCTCATAATAAATGTATTTAATAAATAATTAATAAGGTGACTAATTATTTTTGCCCACCTTATTAAACAAATATATGAATAACGGATGCAGTTAATCCCCAGTGACATATATGTACGCACCACTATTCTATGTAACTTTGATGGCATGTAAAATATTGGATAATTATTTAATAATGTCATGGGATTTGGAAAGTTGATGAACAGCACAAAAAATAAATAAATAAATAAAGGTTGATTCCCAAATCACCACTGTGCAAAACAGTGAGCTCAATTCATTTAAAAGACAGAATATTAATGCACAAACACTCACTCCTTCAAATTTTTATTCTACATGTAGCTAGAACTGCTCCTGTTCTGTACTACTTTCAAAAAGTTTCCTTTAGGTAAAGAAACCCTCAAGCTGGTTAAAACTGTTATCGTCTCAGTCCAGGATTCTTTAAGGTGTGATTGTGTGCTTTGCGCCCCATGGCTGGCCCAGAGAGACAAGCAGAGAAACCAGCATGGATTGATCCTGGTTCTGTAGCTCCAGAGGCTGTGCTGTTTTTGGCCTGGATGGGCTCCGATCTCACCTGCTGCTTTTGCCGTTTGACAATAGCCTGCTGTAATCAGCTCTTGCTGTATTGTTCTCTGCTCTGGCTCTCACCTGGGCTTCTACTGCAGTGACATTCAGATCCGTGCCAATATTCAAATGCTGCAGAATGGAGTTGCACAGAAATAGTCCCTCACTGTTTGCTCCATAAAAGCTGACAAGAAGGTTTCATTGCAAAGCATCTAGAGGGTCGCTCTGAATCTTGTGTGGCTGTTTGCATGATATACAAATGGTGCTTGAAGTCAAGGCCTTCACAGGGTGCTGATGTTTGAGTTGGCAATGGAATTATATGTGTTTCGGATTTCAGATGATGTGCTTCTCTGCATAGTAATTATACTATTATTACTTTTTTAAATAAAATGTTTTTAACTTAGAAACTTTATAGACTTTTAAAATAAATAATACAACTGACCAAAAATCAATGATGCTACTATAACACATTTCAATTTCAGATGATGTGCTTCTAGATAAATGCATAGAAAAAAGTTATTATGTTACATCCAGTCATGTTTTTGTCAATTTAACTGATTTTTAAATACTAATTAAAACTTAAATACTAAAATATTATAAACTAATAAAACTGACACACCCACACACACACACACACACACACACCACACCCAACACACACTTTCAGGGATTCTGCACTATCACAATCACTATCATCACCACAGCCCCAACGTACACCAGAACCCAGTCACCTGATTATTGATCACCCGCACCTGCAGCCTGCAATCAGCACTCCTTTATAAGCACACTCCACTCAGACACCCATCGTCTGTTCTGCAGTTCACGTACCCGAGCTTACTGGACTTACTCCTGCTGCTAACCTGTCTGTACTTACCCTCAGATGCTCTAGTGCTCTTCCGATCCTGTTCTCCTCGACTCCTGCACATATCCAGATTACCCTATCACAAACTCAACACCGGTTACCTCAGATAAGAACCCAGAACCATTCCCCGTGTCAATACTCGTCATTCAATCTGTTACTACCTGCAACTCACTCAATAAACTTACCTGTTATTTGCACTAATCTCTTGTCTCCGGCCTGTGTTGTAACCCACACAAGGTGCTTTTTTAACATAACTGCACATCTGTTTGCTTGTGCATTTGGTTAAAAAGTAGTCAGCTTATATAAAAAGTAGTCAACTTATTTAATGCTCTATATTTCAAGCCTTTTGAAGTGCTACGATAGTTTTGAGCAAATTATATGGTACTTTTTTGGAGCTTAGAACCACCTATCCCTATATACTTTCATTTTAGGACAGCATGAGCATTCTGCTAAATTATTAGGTAACACTTTATTTTGATAGTCCAAGTTAGGCATTCTACTACCGATACGTAACTGTGCCACTACATGTCAACTAGCTGTCATTAGAGTATTAGTAGAATGTCTGTTTAATATATAATAACACTATTTTGATGGATGCTCAACAGATGTTCTACTGACTATAAGTAACTCTGCAAGTATGGTAACATTCTACTAAGCCTATAACAGTCTACAAATGCTCTAATGGGAGTTAGTTGACACGTTGCAAAGCTACTTACAGTTAGTAGATTGTCTAAAGTGGACTATCGAAATAAAGTGTAACCAATCATTTATTTAATTTCTTGATTGATTGGTTGATTGAGGTAGGTAGATCAAATTAATTTATAGAATGGAATCAGGGTGACTAAAAGGTGACACGATTTTCGATTTTGGTGTACACATTAAAAAAAAAAGTTGTAAATAAAACAGATTATGTGTGTATGTTTTAAAAGAAAATATTATTTCAGTCATTCTGCTTCAAAAAAGTATTTGTTTAATTGAATGTGTTACTTGCTGATTATTTGCATTTATTGTGAAATTTACTACTGATTTCTGAATGTTGTTTTTGCCCAGTGCATTTTTTTAAGGCTCTTTTATGTTAGGTTATTTAGGTTATAGTTCATAGGTAAGATATGTATAATTATTTTCAATAATCCAAGTTTGACAATTGGAAATTCTTGTGCTGATTCTCTTCAGGTGCATCTCTCATTTGACATGTACCCTATAATGAACTGTAAAATCCCTAGCTGCACATTGACAAATGTGCTTGCAGGTGATTTTACTCTAAACTCTTTTTAATCAGTAACGGTAGACAAAGTGCACTTGGGCCTTTCGTGCATTCTAATTCCCAGACATCTATATGGAAGATTTTCATTTATTTTCTGTTCCAAATTTACATCAGTCAGCATACTTCAAGAGAGGATTTCCTATACCTCACTATGTTTTATGGCCCGGGGCTCGCCTGTCTTACTTGCTATGTAGTTTCAGTTATGCCTTTCAATTTCATTATAGCAGCCTCTGGGGCAGCCTGAAGCCAAATTGTCCCATTTAGAAAATGTAAAAGTTCTCTAACTTTTGCAAGGAATTATCCATTTGCACCTTGAACAACTTTAGTAACGATTATCAATTAGCACCTCACTTTGGCTGAGTGAAGTGAAAAGTTTAAGGCTAATCAACATTTCTATGAAAACATTCTATTCATTAAACAAAGTGTTGCTTGAAGTTTGTATTAAAGAGAACCAATTATAGTCATACTGATATCGATTCTAAGTAAATAACCGTTTTGCTGCTTTAGCTAGAAAAAAAGGGCTTATTTAATTACCATATATATTAATGTTGAAATTATTGTATTTTTCCTCCTTTATAAATTGCATTGGATTAAAGGAATATTTCATGCAGTAGTAACTATTTATTTATCACATTAAAATGCATTCCACATGTTTTTATTTAGCAGAGGATTTAAAGGAATAGTTCACACAAAAATTTAAATGTATTCACCCTCAGGCCATCTAAGATGTAGATGAGTTTGTTTCTTCAAAGGAATGGATTTGAGAAAAAAAAATAGCATCACATCACTTACTCAAAAATTGATTCTCTGCAGTGAATGGGTGCCATCAGAATGAGTGTCCAAACAGCTGATAAACTTAATTACATTTAAAAACAATACAATAATCCACAAGTAATTCACACGACTCCAGTCCATCAATTAACATCTTGTGAAGTGAAAAGCTGCATGTTTGTTAGAAATAAATAGATCATTAAGGCATGCATTTTAAATCCATCACTTCTGGCCAAAGTACAGTTCCTAATCCATAATAATCTAAAAAGCAATATTATGGATAGAGGACTTGTATTTTAGCTGGAAGCAACTGTTTAAATTTATAAAATCTCATTCTGATGGCACCCATTCACTGCAAAGGATCCATGAGCAAGTGATGTTATGCTTAATTTCTCCAAATATGTTCCTGTGAAGAAACAAACTCATCTATGTCTTGGATGGCCTGCGGTTTATAATTTTTTTTTGGGTGAATTATTCCTTTAAAACCCCTGCTAAATAAAAACTTATGGAATGTATTTGAATGTAACACTACATAAATGCCACCTGCTTTGGTCATACAGTATATTATAAAAGATGAGGCCTGTGAAGATTTTACCACTCTAAACCTAAAGTGGTAACATTGTACAAAGGTGTACCAAATTAACCTTTGATGTATGTACTAAAATAAAACCACAGTGAACATCCATAAATCTACTTTCGACAACATAACTGTGGCACATCAACCTTTCCTGCTGTGAATTTATTATGCAGTGAAGTGTACACATCTGTCATGGATACAATAGAGAAACGTAAAGTGCAGACACTAAATCTAAATCTTCTGATGGAATTGCAAGTGCATTCAAAGTATTTTAGCACATTTTGCTACAACTTTTCAAGTGTCTCTGATTTCCAAAGCCCACATTTTAAGAAATGATACGTTCTACTCCACTCTATTTGATTTTTAAAAAGGAAGCCAAAAGGAAAAACGTATTACCTGTTTTTAAAAATGGGTTTCCTGAACACTCATTTCAATACAGTGGCTAAATTAACAAAAAAAAAAAAATCATCAGCAGGTGCAGACATTTCCCAACAGCACAGCAGTAATGACTTTATGAACTTCTTGACATCCAAGATCGATACTAATAGAGATACAATTAAAACCATGCAGCCAACAGCTACAATATTGCATCAGACAGTGCACTATAGATTACCTGAGGAACAGTTCCACTCATTCGCTGCTATATGACAGGAAGAATTGTATAAACTTTTAAAATCATCTAAACCAACAACATGTATGTTAAATCCTATACCATCTAAGCTACTAAAAGTGCTTCCAGAAGTCATATATACTCTTCTGAATATTATTAATTCTTAATTGTCAATTACAACTTAAAAAAAACTCGGTCAGAACCGGCGGCTTTGTTTTGCCGGAATGTTACCGTAAAAAATACGGAAGCAATATTTGAGGTTTTACAGTTTTTAACTTAAATGTATGGTTAAATACCGTAATTTCTGAATGAAATAAAAGACTGCATAATGTTAAGAGCCAACCTACTGGAGTACTGAAATCTGTTTTGTACCTTTGTAATACACTGATAGCCACCAAATGCAGGTGGTGATGAGAAAGTCACGTGATGAACCAAAGACCATCACAAGCAGCTTTTAAATAATTACATGTATAGAAGGTGCACAGTCTCATTCACACAAACACTAGACACCATCATGGTAACACACATGAAAGTGAAATAATACAGTAAACATTCATTTAACAACATCAGGTGTAACATTACAACCCTAATATGCAAAACTGATAAGAAAAAAACTAAGAAGAAACAGTTATTTCAACAAAAAAACCCATCAAATTTTAAATGTAATGCATGGAATTCTGGGAATGTCAATTTACAGTTATTCACTGTAAAATATACGGTCTTTTTCACTTCCAAAAACGGTATAACCTACATCAATTAACTGTAAGTTCAATACAGTTTGTACCTTATATTAGTAGGGGATTTCACCATTAACCTGTAACAGTTTTTACTGTACATTTTTACAGTCTTTGACCGTTACATCCACGGACATTTTTTTACAAGTGAGGATCTGCGCAAAACCTTCAAACTGGTTGTTATTAAGCCTCTCATTTAAAAAATGCAACTTGATCATGGATAATTAGTTAATTACAGACCGATTTTAAATCTCCCTTTTCTCTCAAAGATACTAGACAAGGTAGTCTCCTCACAACTATGTTACTTCTTATAGAAAATTGTGGTTGTATCTCTCCCATTAGTGCTCCTGTAATCTTTGAGCGCTCTGTTCAATGCTATTGACCACAACATTATTTTGAATAGAATAGAAAATTATGTTGGCATTAGTGGAAGTGCATTAGCATGGTTTAAATCGTACTTATCTGACCGCCATCAGTTCTTAGCAGTGAATGAAGAGGTATCATATCATTCACAAGAACATTATGGAGTACCACAAGGCTCAGTACTATGACCGTTGCGTTTCACATTTTGCATGCTACCCTTGGGAGGTATCATCAGGAAACATGGTGTTAGCTTTCACTGTTATGCTGATGATACCCAGCTCTATATTTATTTGTGGCCCGACAAAATATATCAATTTGCAAAACTAACAGAATGTATTGCTGATATTAAAAACTGGATAACTAGTAATTTCCTACTGCTAAATTCAGAAAAAAAACAGAGGTGTTAATTATAGAACCTAAAACCTCTGCATATAATAACCTAGAACACTCTCTAACACTTGATGGCTGCTCTGTCATTTCTTCATCAGTTAGGAACCTATGTGTGCTATTTGATAGAACTCTTCCTTTTGAAAAACATGTTTCTAGCATTTATAAAACCACATTTTTTCCATCCTTAAAATGCATCTTAATCTCAATGTCAAATGCAGAAATGTTAATTCATACATTCATGACCTCAAGATTAAGTTATTGTAATGCTTTATTTGGGTGGTTGCTCTGCACGCTTAATAATCAGCAATAGAAATCTTACTAAACCATGAGTACGCCCATATTAAGCCCGTTCTGTCAATACTGCCTGGAATCCCCTATTAAACATCATATAGATTTTAGAATCTTGCTTATTACTTATAAAGCCCAGAATGGTTTAGCACCTCAGTATTTGAGCGAGCTCTTATTGTATTATAGTCCTCCACATCCGCTGCGTTGTCAGAACTCTGGCCATTTGAAAATAGCTAGTATATCAATCAACTGCGGGCGGCAGAACCTTTTCCTATTTAGCGCCCAAACTCTGGAACAATTTACCTAGTATTGTTCAGGAGGCAAACACATTCTTTCAGTTTAAATCTAGATTAAAGACCCAACTCTTTAACCTGGCATACACAACACACTAACACATTTCTAATATTAAAATCCATTAAAGGATTGTTAGGCTGCATTAATTAGGTCAACCGAGATCCAGTCTGTATCCAGTCCAGATGGTATATCTTCACAACAGACAATCTCTCACACTGAATGTCAGCGAAGACCTATGTCACTAGATCACACAGAGAGACAGATCCTTTGAAGACCTTGTCTGCCATTAGCACAAGACCACGAGAACCAGATGACTCCTCTGCTCATTCCTTACGGTGTTTGCAGCCTGGAATAACCTTCAGCGGCCAGAGGAGAACTGGACCCCCGACTGAGTCTGGTTTCTCCAGTTTTTTTCTCTCTCCATTTCTGTCACCGATGGAGTTTTGGTTCCTTGCCACTGTCGCCTTTGGCATGCTTAGTTGGGGACACAGTTTCTGGCAGAATAGTTGACTTGACTGCACAGACACTATTGGAAGAGAACTGACTGAGCGGGTCGAGAATCACTGATCAACAATGAACTGCCTTACCTTTTTAACTGAATGTTTTCTTTGTCCTCTTGCCTTAATTAGTAAACAACTTTTTTTTTTGCTTTGACACAATGTATAACGCGCTATATAAATAAAAGTGACTTGACTTGATTGGTAAGCCCCCACAGATAGTCCCGCCCCAAACTTGAGCCATTGGTTGATCCATTGTTGCTGTGTTGGATTAGTTGTGAGTCTCACACAAAAATAAACACTCTTGTTTAAACTTTGCGATGAAGCTTAGGAATGGCTTACTGCTGCACAAATGTCATATAACATAACCCATAGCAGATCTATACAGGTGGAGCTGGGGAAGGTGGAGGGTTTCAGAGAAACTCTGAAAGCGCACTGCAGGAATCTCTATTGAATGCTAGCCAGCCATACAGTGGTGCAAAAAAAGTGTTGGCCCCCTTCCTGATTTCTTATTCTTTTTGCTTGTTTGTCACACTTTAATGTTTCAGATCATAAAACAAATTTAAATATTAGTGAAAGATAACACAAGATGCAGTTTTTAAAATGAAGGTTTTTATTATCAAGAAAAAATTAAATCCAAAACTACATGGCCCTGTGTTAAGAAGTGTTTGCCCCCCTGTTAAAACTGTGGTTTATCACACCAGAGTTCAATTTCTCTAGCCACACCCAGGCCTGATTACTGCCACACCTGTTCGCAATCAAGACATCTCTTAAATAGGACCTGCCTGACAAAGTGAAGTAGACAAAAAGATCCTCAAAAGCTAGACATCTGGCCGAGATCCAAAGAAATTCAGAAACAAATGAGAAAGAAAGTAATTGAGATCTATCAGTCTAGAAAAGGTTATAAAGCCATTTCTAAAGCTTTGGAACTCCAGCGAACCACAGTGAGAGCCATTATTCACAAATGGCAAAAACATGGTACAGTGGAGAACCTTCCCAGGAGTGGTCGGTCGACCAAAATTACCCCAAGAGCATAGCGATGACTCATCCAAGAGGTCACAAAGACCCCACAACAACATCCAAAGAACTGCAGGCCTCACTTGCCTTAGTTAAGGTCAGTGTTCATGACTCCAACATAAGAAGGAGACTGGGCAAAAATGGTCTGCATGGCAGAGTTCCAAGACGCAAACCGCTGCTGAGCAAAAAGAACATAAAGGCTCGTCCAAGTTTTGCCAGAAAACATCTTGATGATCCTCAAGACTTCTGGGAAAATACTCTGTGCAGTTGTTGCTGCTAAGGGTGGCCCAAGCAGTTATTAGGTTTGGGGGCAAACACTTCTTCACACAGGGTCTTGTAGTTTTGGATTTTGTTTTCCCTTTATAATAAAAACCTTCATTTTAAAAACTGCATATTGTGTTATCTTTTACTAATATTTTTATTTGTTTGATGATCTGAAACATTAAAGTGTGACAACATGCAAAAAAATAAGAAATCAGGAAGGTGGCCCACCAACTTTTTCACACCACTGTATATAGCAAGGCAGTAAGCTCATTGGCTGCATATAAACCAAGATTGTGCCAAGTCGTTTATCTCTCTGAATATCACCAGTTACGTTAACAACCCATCAGTCTGCACCATCTAGAGTTTCATTTACTAAACTATATTATTATATATATATATATATAATTTATATATATATTTTTTACTGGGCGACGAACGTGAGACTTCGGATCCATATCGAGAGCTTTATTAGACAAGGCATAGCCGTGTCAACAGCATGCATGGTCAATGGCAAACAGGTACTGTATATGGTGGGCAAGACACAAGAATAGTCCTAGGGCTAGAGTAGGTCGATGATCGGCAGACAGAATCAAAAGGGGTAAGACAAAAGGGGTGAATCCAGGGAACCAAGGCGAAGATCAGAAACCGAGAAGGCTAAGGCTAATGCTAAGGCAAATGACTAGGGCTAGGGCTAGGGCTAGGGCTAATGACTAAGGCAAATGACTAGGGCTCAGGCTAATGGCAAAGGCTCCGTAAGGTAGCTATCTCTAGGAGTGATAAATGCTGAAACAATACTCGGCAAAGGGAAGGATAATAGTGAGTGTTATATAGTGAGGGAGTGATATGAAACCGCTGGGTGCAATCAGTGTAAACAGGTGTGTTCAATTCATGCTGAGTGCAATCAGTAATGCATGAAGGGAAATGTAGTCCGGGGTGATGTGCAAAAGTGTGTAGTGCGAGAGTCAATGAAACTAGAAGTTCATGGACCGGATTCGTGACGAGCCCCCCCCCCCCAAGGGGCGGCTTCCAGATGCTCAAAACCCTTTACGGTTCCGGAGGGCGGTGGAGTGGAGGCGGGACAGGGGGAGGGACGGAGGGCCAGGTGCACGTGGAAGTGGAAAGTTCAGGGACTGAGGCAGAGTCGGCGGAGCTGAGGACCACCACAGCAGAGCAGAAGACCACCACGTGGGAGCAGAAGACCACCGGAGCCAGACAGTAGACCACCGCGGCGGAGCAGAGGACCACCAAAGCCAGACAGTAGACCACCATGGCGGAGCAGAGGACCACCAGAGCCAGAGAGTAGACCACCACGGCGGAGCAGATGACCTCCAGAACCAGACAGTAGACCACCACGACGGAGCAGAGAACCACCAAAGCCAGACAGCAGACCACCACAGGTGAGCAGAAACCCCCTGGTGCACCCCCGATCAGAGACCATGGCGGAGACTGTACAACGAGAGACATAGACTACAACACAGACAGAACATTGGGTGATAGACAAGACTGACATTCAGGGGCAAAACCCTCTCCTGACAGACCAAAGCACACAAAGAATTCCCACAATTCCTCCATAGCCAGACAGACAGATGAGGATTCCCGCCGACGGCCTCCATAGTTGTGACAGGACAAGCAGGGAGTTCGTAAACTGCCTCTATAGCCGTGACAGGATGAGCAGTGAGCTCGCAAACGGCCTCTATAGCTGTGACAGGACGATCAGGGAGTTCGCAAACGGCCTCTATAGTTGTGACAGGACGAGCAGGGAGCTCGCAATCTGCCTCTATAGCTGTGACAGGACGAGCAGGGGGCTCGCAAACGGCCTCCATAGCTGTGAAAGGACGAGCAGGGAGCTCGCAAACGGACTCCATAGCTGTGACAGGACGAGCAGGAAGTTCGCAAACGGCCTCCTTAGCCGTGACAGGATAGACAAAGAGTTCATAGGCGGTCTCCTTGGCCGGAACAGGACAGGTAGAGAGTTCATAGGCGGCCTCCTTGGACGGAACAGGACAAGCATAGAGTTCATAGGCGGCCTCCTTGGCCGGAACAGGACCGGCATAGCGTTCATAGACGGCCTCCTTGCCGGAACAGGACGAGCAGAGAGTTCATAGACGGCCTCCTTGGCCGTAACAGGACAGGCAGGAAGTTCAGAGACGGCCCCCTTGGCCGGAACAGGACAAGCAGAGAATTCATAGACGGCCTCCTTGGCCAGAACAAGACAGACAGAGAGTTCATAGACTGCCTCCTTGGCAGGAACAGAACAGGCAGAGAGTTCACAGACGGCCTCCTTGGCCGACACCGGACCGCAGGAAGTTCATAAGGGCCCCTCCCCCTCCTTGGCCGGAACAGAACAGGTAGAGAGTTCATAGGTGGCCTCCTTGGCTGGAACAGGACAGGTTGAAAGTGCGTTGCTGGGCGCCACCACTACGCAAGGAACTGAGGCAAGTGTCGCATCTCGGGAGGTTCTGCAGCCTGCGCAGCCACCTCTGAAGAGACTTCAGTGGACACCATGACCTCTGGGAGCACAGCAGTGGACACCGCTACCTCGGGAGGTTCTGCAGCATAAACCGCCACCTCTGGAGATGTTGTAGCCGGTTCCGCTGCCTCTAGCAAATCGGCAGTGGGTACGCGGCCCAGACACACCTAAAGCACCCCCCATATGGAGTGCTGCATACAGGGGGATGAGTTCAGGCACAGGAGGGTAAAGTAGTGGTCTGGGATACCAGCTGCGCGTGCACATCATCGGTGCATCCCTCACCCTGGACACACCAGACTGGATAACCGGCGGAGACCGCCCCGACACTCTGGGTGCAACAGACAGGACGTGACATGACTTTGGATGATCAGCTGTGATGTGACGTGTCTCTGGATGATCAGCTGTGATGTGACGTGACTCTGGATGAACAGCTGAGACGTGACGAGACTCTGGATGAACAGCTGAGACGTGACGTGGCTCTGGATGAACAGCTGAGACGTGACTGGACTCATGAAGATCAGCTGCGACTTGACTTGACTCATGAAGATCAGCTGCGACTTGACTAGACTCGTGAAGATCAACTGTGACTCGACTAGACTCGTGAACATAAACTGTGAATTGGTTTGACTCGTGATGATCAACTGTGACTTGACTCGACTCATAACTATCAGCTGTGACTTGACTAGACTCATGATCATAAACTGTGACTTGATTTGCCCCATGACGATCAACTGTGACTAGACCAAACTCATGATGATCAACCGTGACTTGACTGAACTCAGGAAGATCAGCTGTGACTTGACTTGACTCATGAAGATCAGCTATGACTTGACTTGCCTCATGACGATCAACTGTGACTTGACTAGACTCATGAAGATCAGCTGTGACTTGACTCGACTCCTGAAGATCAGCTGTGACTTGACTCGACTCCTGAAGATCAGCTGTGACTAGACCTGGCTCATGATAATGAATTGTGACTTGACTAGCCCCATGAATATCAGTTGTGACTAGACTGGACTCAGAACGATCAACTGTGGCTTGACTAGACTCAGGAAGAACAACTGTGGCTTGACTCGATTTGACTCGGGAAGAACAACTGTGGCTTGACTGGATTCAGGAAGAACAACTGTGGCTTGACTAGATGCGGTTGTGTCCGCCATCTTGTGATCAGGCTCCACAACTGCCGCCATTTTGTGAGCTTGCTCTGGTTCAGCCATCACCTCAGTCACAGACATGGTGTCGCTTCCTTCCTCCGCGACACCCACCGTGAACGCTGAACCAGTAGTCAGCAAGGCATAGTCAATAAAGTCCTTTAAGCTCCAGTTGCATTCACTCCTTGGCATACGAGATTTCGTGGGTTCATTAAGCCCAAACCGAAACAAGTCCTTAAATAAAATCTCATCATAAAGTGGTACCTGATAAGATAGTTCACAGAACCGGTGAACATACTCCTCAATATAAATGCCTCCTTGCCGAAGATGTAGTAGCTCGGTGACTGGGTCCATACCAGGCCAGAGTCCACTGAAAAAGCCGCTGGATCCTTGTGTGGCCGAGTATTCTGTTACGGGGCTGACGAGACGTGAGACTTGCGGATCCATTCGCAGAGCTTTATTAGACAAAGGCAGAGACGTGGTCATACAGCAGGCATGGGTCAGATGAGAGCAAACAGGTATATGGTGGGCAAAACACAAGAATAGTCCTAGGGCTAGCACAGGTCGACGATCGGCAGACAGAATCAAAAGGGGCAAGACAAAAGGGGTGAATCCAGGGAACCAGGCGAAGATCAGAAACCGGGAAGGCTAAGGCTAAGGCTAAGGCAAATGATATGCTATGCTAAAGATAATGATAAGGCTAGGGCTCAGGCTAGGGCTAATGGCTAGGACTAAGCTACGGCTAAGGCCTAAGGCTAAGGCTAAGGCTAGGGCTAGGGCTAAGGCTAAGGCTAAGGCTAAGGCTAGGGCAAATGACCCGTAAGGTAGCTATCTCTAGGACAGTGATAAATGCTGAACATACTCGCAGAGGGAAGGGATAAAGTGAGTGTTATATGTGGAGGGAGTGTATGAAACAGCTGGGTGCAATCATTGGTAAACAGGTTGTGTCATTCGTGCTGAGTGCAATCAGTTGCAATGCATGATGGGAATGTAGTCCGGGGTCTATGCACAGTTGTGTGTGGCGAGAGTCCCAATGAAATTGGAAAGTTCATGACCGGGATGCCGTGAACATATATATAATATCTATATATAGATATATATATATATATATAATATATATATATCTAGATATATCTACTTACTTTACTTATTTGAAACTTCAACAATTTCCATCACTTTTAAGTTGGTTTTGATAAATAGTGAAAGCATTAATAGTATCAGTATATGTTACTAAACTAAGTTTAATACTTAGTTAAAAGTTTTTTTCTTGTAACACCAGTAAGGCAATTTGATAAATGTATGCATTAGTTGAACTAACAATGAGCAATACATTTTTACAGCATTTATTAACCTTTGTTGATGTTACTTGATTCATCCTTTATTTTGTTTATTTTAATGTTAGTTAATAAAATATATTATATTACATATACTGTATAGTACTTATTTTGTTAATGCTAGTTCAGAGTCTATTAACCAATGTTAACAGTTACAAAGTATGATTTTAAAAATTGTGTATTTACTTGTTTAATTTAAGATTAATAAATGCTGTAGCATAATTGTTCATTGTTAGTTCAAGCTATTTGTAATATAAATTAAACCTTATTTCAAAGTGTTATGACATACAAATTTGTGTTTTCTGTTTTGTCGTAATGTAAAATTAACTACTTTGAATACAAACACAGCTTATTACTCACCATATCTGATAAATCTGATGATGATTTCAATAATACTATATTTTAATCATGCCATCATAATTAGACCTGCATGGAATCTGTGTAGTTTTTCCCCCCCCCGACAATTATGAGGGGGAATCTCTAAAAATACTGAATAATGGATTTAAATATGACAAAACAAGCTAAATGGAGTTAAAAGTTAATGAAAACATTATGAAATTAAAACATTTTGTTAAAAACAAATGTACTAATTCTATGGATTATATGCAGGTTTAATCATGACCAGCGGTGTAGCAAATGCAAAAAAATGCAAACGTTATGGGCTCCAGCTCGGGTAACTTATCTTATGTTTACTTATGTTTTATTTAAGGTATAAATAAAAACATAAATAAATATTTTAATTAATGTTAAAAAAATTAGAACAATTTAAAACAAATGAATGTCTCATGAAATCGAGTTTAAAAAAACGTCAATAAGCCTATGTTTCATTGCTGATTTACATGTTAAATGTGAAGAATGACAGGTTGGATGCAACACACTTTTTGGCAGACTATATGTGTAATTTTCACATTAACTTCACATAATATAACATGATTTTATTATCATAATTTTGAGTTTATTCTTAAAATATTATGACATTTGTTTTTCAAAGTGGCACAAATGCGCCGCCATAGACTATTTTTACTGCATGCAAACACAATATTGGCACAGCGGCCCAAAAAACAAACAAAACAAAACAAAAAAGTACAAAAATAGTAAGGATATATTGGAATTATTTATTAATAAACTAGTGTTTTCGGAGTCTATGTCGCTAAGATGAAGTTGATGATCCTGACTCGCCATCTCCTCATTGGATGCACCTTTAGAGATAAATGCATCTTTACGGATTACATAATAAAAGAGTTTTTGTTTTCGATTTGAACTATTTCGTTTTAAAATAGTAATTTAAAGCATTCTATAGATATATTTATCATGTCTGTGAGGCAAGTATTCGCTGAGTTTCGGTTCATTTTTGTGAAGCGATCCTGCTCAAGACCGAGATGGCAGAAAGCACATTGTTTGTTTTCCTTATTTTACAAAAGAACAACGTTTTGTTGATATTGTGAATACACGCAAAAAAGTAGACCCTTTGCAGTTCCGAATGATGCATTAGTCTTATCTGTATGAGCAAAAATTACGGTGTATTTTAAGTTTCCACTCTTACAAAAAAAAAGAAAAGAAATGCAAGTGATCGTGCTGGAACCTCCATGTCCTGCAAAGCACGCTCAGCTTCCATTCTCTGCACAAACGATTGGATATGCGCCTAACAGCGCTCGTTTATCTTGGTTAAATGTTTAAATTAATACTGTGAAATGCATTACCTGTTTTAGCCTATATGTATACATTTTATTTTAGTCAAGTTGTGTTGATTTGAGAAGGCTAAACTGATCAAACATATGATCAACTCACTGTCTGCCGCTGGCTGATTGGTTGTTACTTTAAAAAAACAAAAACTTGAATTTACCTAACAAAAAATGTGGTCCCACTTTATATTACGTGGCCTTAACTACTATGTACTTACATTTAAATTAATCATTTGGTACAGCACTTATTGTGTACATATGTTTTTACATTGTACTTATATTAAAAAAAATATCTGCATATAATTACATCTGTAATTAATTTCTGTAATTACATTTAGAATTACACTGTTGACCAATCTCTTACAACTTAACCCACTCTTAAACCTACCCATACCACAAAACCTGTCCCTAACCTTAACCTTATCCCACCTCAATAACAGCAAAAGTGTTTTGAATAAAATATGAACACAATAAGTACATTGTACTTATGTTTTTATGTAAGTACATAGTAGTTAAAGCCACCTAATATAAAGTGGGACCAAAGTTGCTAACAATTTCTAATGAACTTACATAAATAACGATAAAATAGTATTTAATTAACCTATGAACTATAACTTGTTTACAGTTTGTCCTTTGTAAACCCCCTCAGGCCTCAAGTAGATTAAACTAAAACTTTGGACCAATTAACTTTCAGCAAACTATATGCTCTTTTAATTTGCACTTTATCATGCATGCATTGATTTGTTCTTGTGCATTTTTTTCTTTCTTTCTGCTAACAGGTCATTTGTAAGCCATGTCCCCTGTTTGGTAGTGAGAGATGGAACAGTGATGTTAAGCATATACAGCTTCACTGCAGTAACAGTGGCACAGATGCAGAACGTGCATCATGTTTCTAATGGGACAATTAGAGGAACATTTGGAGCCAGATGCCGTGAGTGTAGCCATGAACCTGATACAGACTCTATAATGATAGATTGAAGAGAGAGCGAAATGAATCTTGCATCTACTGACCACACTGTTTGGCTCTTTGATGTATTTGCACGCTTTGACATTGAGCCTCTACAGTGACAACACGGCTAGACTCAAGGTCTTTGCCTTTGTTTGGTGCAGGTTTGTATGAACAAATATTAACAATTGGCCCAGATTTTGAGATGAATGCATGAAATAGATCTTAAGTAACACACACAAAATAGCCTGATTCATTCCATATCAGCCATTTATTCAAGTGTGTCTGAAGTCATTCAGGGTAGAGGTCTGTTCACTGACCGTCTGAGATATATTGCACACAAAAATTGCTTTAAAAAGTTTCCAAGGTTAGTGGTATCAAAGTTTTGAGCCATAGAAACACTAGTAGCAAATAAACTAGTTACCCGGTATATTCCATCTAGTAGCAGAACTGTACATCCAGCTTTGTTTTGAGTTACAACTGTGAAAGAATATTTACTACCAATATTTACTATTAATGTTACTAATGATAATAATATTAAGCAGTGTTGTTATTGTGAACTAAAACTGAATCTAAAACTATTAAAATTATTTTCAGTAATTAAAATAATGCTGAATTAAAATATACATTTTAGATGAAAAACTAAAGATGAAATCTAGAAATGTTTCAAAAACTGAAATAAATAAATACATTCAAGCTAAATACAAATATAAAAATAAAAATAAATATTTATAAAAATGACAAGCACATTACAGAAATAATGGAAACCTTCAACATAAAAGTACAAATCAAATAAAATAGCTAATTTAAATATTACTTAACTACTATAAATTATAAAATAATACTAAAATAACTCTGACTTACCAAAAAATCTATACACATTTTCAATTTTTTTACGACATCTACGTTGAAAAAAAAAATAAAAAAGTAACATCTAAGTTAAGTGGTTTTCAAAAATAACAACCCTTTTCACATTTCCGGGTTTCTCAGAAGCGGAAGTCATCATAGTTGGCAATGGGAAGTTTAATCAATATATTTTTGGTGTTCCATTGCTCAAACGCAAAAGAAAATTATAGTAAATTACTGTCCTCCAGAGCGCGTATAGAAACACTGTAGAAAACAGATTTTTTTTTTTTTTTTTTTTTTGTCATTTGAAGCAAAGGTATATAATACAAGTATAGTTGATAAATGATGAACATACATTTTTGTATAGGTTGAATCAGGTAGAAATAGCTCTTTAAGGCAACAACTGCAGATCACCACTTTTTGCAGTGTATTTCGTTTTATTTCCCATGTGACATTTATTATTGTGGTATAATTATTTCAGATAACCCCTCACCTAACGCACATTTTAAAAACAAAATGAACCATGGTTGGTCCTTTGATTGTAGCAGGCCTTGTTCTTCCTGGGAGATGGGCAGTATCAACCAGAAAAGAAGCACTCGGGTTACACATGTTTAACCTTGGCATTAAATCTATACTTTCCAGGCCCCTCTGGATTTGAATGTCTATAGTCTTGATATGTTTCATCCTTATGCATTTTGATCATCACTGTATAGATTTTTGTCCTCCATCAATAAGGTTGACAAGGCTGTCAGCTATAGACAGTATGGGGGCTATTGGACAGTTCTCCGATATACAATTTATTTCCAAAACATTCTTACAGTTTTTGTGTGTCTAAATCTTTCCCTGGATGACAACATTAGCTAGATGGTGATGTCTGTAGCATTATGTCTAGTTTCAGTAAGGCTTCTGCTAGATCAGGTGTTTACAAGGTTTAAGGATTTGGTTTGTCAGGTATTGAATGTCGGGCACACCCACTGAAGATATAATGAACACAACATGAGAGACATCCAAAACATACTTAAATATATACCATTCAAAAGTTTTTTTTTTATTAAATTAAAAGAAAATAAGAAATTCTTAATTCAGCAGAATGCATTGATTAATGATCAAAAAGTGACAGTAAAGACATTAACATTGTTACAAAAATTCTACAGGAAATATTCATTTTAAAATATAGTAAATTGCTGTTTTAGTACTGTAATATATAATATATATATATAGTATATATATATATTTTTTTTTTTTTTTATAAATTTTACAATATTATTCTTTTTATATTTTTATTAAATAAATGCAGCCCTGGTGAGCATACGATACTTCTTTCATAAGCACACTAATTCTCAGCCACACATGTCACGGAGTTACCAGCCACGCCAGATCCTTCAGCTCCACCCACTCATTCACAATCACCAGAGTTCTGAATCGCCACACCTAATCAAACAATGTATAAAGTCACCTTCCCGTCACCACACCAGTGTCTGGTCTTGTTGTTCTAACATGCATCAACTTACCCAACTACTTACCTGCTCTAATTACCTGCCGTATCCTTCGTCAGTCCGGCCATTCAACAACCTGCAAACATCAAGGACTGTGTTACTATTAAGCTAAGTCACAAGCTCAAGTTACTGAACTCTTACCTCTTACCTTTATTCATCACTTATTCAACTCAACCTGTGTCGTCTCCTTCTGTGTGCTGACAACACACATGTGCCACCACTTGACCTTGAGATATGTCTTCATTAAACACTTTTTTGTTTGTTTTAATTTATAATCCATCTTCTCAATTCATACCACCTTGAAATACCAGTGCATTACAGATCACACATCTTGAATGATGCATGCTGATTGAATATATAAATGAATGAATGAATGAATGAACAGATGAGATGAATGAATGAATGAATATAGAAAAACAGCATCCTGTGCAGTAGTGTCTGCATTAGTCAGCTGCTCTTCCACGATACTTGTGCATCATGGGAGAATATATCCAAGTGAGTCAGCCATTCCCCTTGGTGCTAGTCCTTTCCGCAGCTGAGGGTCCAGCTGTTATTGCCACAACACCATATTGGGAGTTGCATCATGCGAATAAAAAGCAGCCAAGCATGTGGACATGTAGCGTGACAAAGTGATCATGCATATGTGTGGATTTGACTGATAAAGTGCATGAGGATGTGTCAATGTGCATGTTTGAAGGTGTGCAAACTGTTTTACAAATGTTCTAAATATGCGTAAACATGAGTTAGAGTGTGCATGAATAAATTGTTTTGTAATTACACGAAGGTTTGCAGAAGCATATTGCATGTTAGTCCTTGGGGACAGCGAGAGGGAAGCAATTTAAATCTGTTGCCATAAGTTCATTATGTTGTGGAGTGTTTGTTTTATGATAGGATGAGTGTGTGCACACTCAGATGAGAGTGGATTTCAAGAGCTAGTCCTTTCAAATCTACACTGTTTAAAGTGATAAGTACCATAAAGGACAAAGGAACATGTGCAAATAATCTGTTTTTAATGAGAAGTGAGTGGGTGGACTGACAGGTGTAGTATAAATATAGACTGACAGGGAAAATAGCATAAAAACAGCTATGATGGTTTAAAGGAAGAGATCAACCAAAAATGAAAATTTGCTGAAAACTGACTCAAGATTAGGACCTAGGAAATCAAGGATGTAAGATGAGTTTGGAAACATGGAAATATTTGACCTGCTCCCAGTGGATCATCTGCAGGAATGGGTGCCGTCAGAATGAGAGTCCAATAAGCTGATAAAAACATCACAATAATCAACAAGTAATCCACATCTCTCCTGTCCATCAATTAACATCTTGTCAAGTGAAAAGCTGCACGTTTGTAAGAAACAAATCCATAATTAAGGTGTTTTAACTTTAAATCACTCTAGTCGAAATACGCATCCATGATCCATAAATAAACACTCCTTCAGTGAAAAACGTCCATCCTGTTGCCTCTAACAAACAAAATCCACGATATATTTGTTAGGAACCAGTTTGGATGTTTTCACCTTGTAAGCAAGATTGTTTATTTGTGATTATTTCTCACACTGCTTCATGAGTCAAACGTTTTTTCAATGGAGGAAAAAAAAAAAGGGGCATATTTTGTATAGAGGAACATATTTGAGCGGAAGCAAACAGTTTCCCATGAAGAGAAACCAAATCATCTAACTTGATGGGCCTGGGGGCGAGTCATTTTTTGGCAAATTTTCATTTTTGGGTGAATTCTTTTAATGATGATACAAAGAACTGGTTCAGATGGTGTAACATTATGGAATTTACACTAAGGAAGAATTTTTGCAAGACATTTTACATGCTGCTACAATATGCTCATTCTTTTACTTGCTGTTCCACGGTATGTTAAAATGCCACTTTTGTAGCCTGGTGAAAGACAACACAAATAACATGTCGGTCAGACTGTCATTCAGCTCCACTATGCTTAAACAACAGGTCAAGTCGAAAAAATCACATACTGTTACTTTGACTTCCTTAAATCTAAGAACTCCCACATATAATCAATACTCAAATTGAATGAAGTAGTTAAAGTGCTCTGTAATTGGTATCAAAACACGGTTGAGCTAATTAGGCAATTGTTTCTTAACAGAGGTTGTGGGGTTATCTGAGGCAAGGCTGTTTTTATCGGTTATCCGACTGGTTTATTGACCTCATCAGCCACCGCATACTGACAGGACTCCTTTCAGCTGAAATCCTATGGTTTCAAGTATGACCTTTTTGTTACATGTCAGTCTTCCTCTCGGAACTCTATTCTTGGTCTTTAAATCAATACACTCACAAGGCTATAAATTCCCCGTCAGTGTCTATTTCATTAAGTGCGTCTGATTCTCAGAACAGTGTATCACCTCTTCTAGTGAATCTCCCCCCAAGCCACACTTCAGCAGGCCACAAAATCAATCAATACAGTAATTAATGCAAACACGCCAGGTGTTCTTTCTAGAGCTGAGAACCATGAGGGGAAGTTAAAGGTTTTGTTTTATCTCCATGTAACATAGTGTGACTCAGAAAATAGATTATTCTCTTTCACTTGACAACCGTTGTATGTTGGATTGATTAGATATGAGCATGAGTGGGATGTCTGCATAAAAACATTCAGGCAATAATTAACTAATTAATAGCAAGTCAGAATTATTTTGTCTCCATCTGTCGATTTCTCAAACCTTCTATAAGAATACAGTGTCGCTGTCCATGGTTCTGATGGGATAACCGGACACGGGAAACAAGGGTTCAGTGAGCAACTCAAAAGTTAGAGTCACATTCAGATCGCTGCTTATTGACCAGTTGTAATGATCTAAACAATCATTGATTGTGTAGAGGTGCTAATAGTTGACTGATAGACTACTTAATCAACATCATCACGCTGTTCTCCTGGGCTGATTTTGGTCCAATGATGCCAAGCACACACTCTCTCTGTTTATTTGCACTTCCTCTCTGCTCGTTCTTTTGCTGCAGCAGATTAGAGTTCACACACCATTAGTCACGGTGGGGTGATGTGCGCGGATCCCGCGCCGAGAAATCTTCTTTGTGTCAGGATCGCTTTGTCCCACCGCAGCGGCTTATCTCCGGGACGAACGCACAATTACTTTTTAACGATTTCATGCCGGTTCATTACGAGAGCAGGAGCTCGCGTACAGCGACTTATAAAAGGTAATCAGACATAATTAAGCTCGCACTGGTGCCTATCTTATAGAAGAATGTCAAATTTCAGTGCCGTGACCCATGCTATTATAGACCTAAATACCAAGAGACCATTTTCACATTAGCGTCTCCCTATCTCCCCCTTTGTATATGAAAGTGGGTATGTGTTAAGATAATTCACAAAAATACCTTTGAAGACACTATATAGCACCAGAATCCACATTTGGCCCAAACTTTGTGTAATATATGCATTTTGAACTTGATTCAGTATTGACCCCCCACAACAAATGAGAATATCTCTTTTAAAGCACCGCATGGTCTAAAAGCTTAATGGCGCTCTTATGGCGGCCTGTGGAAAGACATAGTGTGGAGGCTTTTATCTTTTTGTAAAAGAATGAAAACTCTGGCAGGTTTAAAGAGACTGCTAGTGCAAGTATATTATCAATCTTGCAAGTGACAGCTTCATAGATGAAAGTCCGGGAATCTAGTGGTGTGGAGAAAACCAAACAGCTGTGCTTCTTTTAACCATCATTTGATGTTTTCTTTTCCCAGCCAATCATACATTTTTCATCTAGGAGGATGAATCTGTCATCTTCTCAGTTTAGGTATGATGTCTTTGAAAATCAAAAGCACAAAAAGTTCACACACGTCACACACACACACACACACGCACAAATGCACACATGCACACACCCTTAAACGGTGCAACTATGCAATGCTTTTACTGTACATGTCCATTTGTTTTCTAGTGAGGACATTTAGAAATACAGATCTGTGATAGCTCTGTTATTTTTCAGACAATAAATGAATACAAATGGCAAAATTATTTAACACAGACTTGGTGACAGCTCAGCTCAAGTATTGTACGTAAAATAATTATGAAATGTAAAATCTGGCCTTCAGTAAATACAGAGAAAATATTTAATGAACAACATTTGATCATGAAAGGCTCTTTGCATTGTTTATCTTGAAGTGATCATGCCTATTACAGTATGTCAGATCTCTTTACATATTTACTGATAAACTTTGACAGCATGCTAAATGAGATTGCAGCACATACTGACACTCTGTCATGAGCTTCCTTAAGTGGACACTTAATATTCTTTCTTGCAAAAGCAGATCAAAAATAACAAAATAGTGTAATTAATAGGCAGTGTTTATACCTAAAGGAAATAATCTTAATAATAATCACGGCAAATTCTTTGTGTCCGAAGATCAGTGAGAAGGGTTTTGTCTGGGGCAGCAGGCTCTCAAGTGGCTATAGAGGCCAATCCTGCACTTGCATGCTTTAGAGCGGATGGGGGAGGGAAAGATCGGGTCACTGCTGTTGGATACTTGGCCAGACCTATCCTACACTTGTGATTCTCCAGGGCAGTTATTCGAATAGCAGCTTTCTTTGTGACGGTTCTCAAACTGGATCTGTCTGCTGCCAGTGTCTCCCAGTTTTGGGGGTCGATGTCGGCCTGCAACAACTGTCACTTCAGCTGATCCTTGTAACACTTACATGGGGCTCCTCGATCATGCTTGCCCTGGCAAAGTTCCCCATATAGCACTGCTTCTGGCAATCTTGTGTCATCCAATGTTTAGCACGTGACCTGCCCAGCAAAGCTGTCACAGCAAGATCAGTATATTCCTACATACTAAATGCTGTACTTGCAGTATATTCTTTTAATATACATTTAAAGACAAGAGTCATTTGGTCCAAATGTTGTGTAATATATGCATTTTGATATTAATTCAATATTTTTCTCCCACACCAATACAGATATTTATTTTAAAGGACCACGTTATAAAAGATTAATGGTGCTCTAGCTCAGTGTTTCCCAAACTTTTTTCAGTCGCGGCACCCTTTGGAAATTTGAACAAACTTGTGGCACCCTACAAAATTATTGTCAAATATTTGAGAAAAAAGAATTTCTAACTTCAAATAGGATACTTTGAAAAGATAATAGTATTCGGAAAATGCAGGGTAAAGAACGGCAAGGCCTATACTGTATAAACAGATTTTTTTATATTATAAAACAATTTTGAGACATCAAATTGTAGGCAACAGTAGGCTGAACATTCAATTGAAACGACCATTTATTAGGACACATTTCATGAGGCTTTTCTTCAATGTAACATATGTGACGATGCTAGTTATACTGGGAATTAAACAAATTTTTGCTCACTCTGTTTATTTTTGATTTTACAGTTGGGTAATTTTGTTGCAGTAGCACAAGATAGCCTGATTTAAAACTTTGAATAAAAAATGACAAGTAAACAGACAGTAATAAAATAAGAACAAATAAAAAATTGCAAACAACAAAATAAAAAAAGAAACGATAGGCCAACAAAAAATGAAAAGAAATAGCTTTTTCGTTTTTAAGGTAGGTCTAACACCACAGTCGGGCCTATTGAATATTTTTACAAATTATTCAAATAATGTTTAATCCTAGAAAGCTTTTTTTATCAGAGGACACGTGAGCATAACGGTAGATCAATGAATGAGAGGGCAGTGTTAACAGAGTTGCCCATTTACCACACCTTGATACAGCACAGTAGGGCTATTGCAAACAGAAACATACTGTACTACATAGATGTTTCCTGACAGCTCGATTTTTGAGTGGACTTTGTGTTTCGATGGCATGAACAGCGTATAATGAGTGAGAGCACTGACACATATGCGTGAGCGAAATGAGCAGGAGCACACACACATAGAGTGGGATAATACGCAGAGCGTCACACCACGTGAAAGTGAAAATAATTTTCGGTGAACTAATTTTCGGCAGCCTGAATTTCGGTGCGTCTCTAATTATTGGTGACATCAGAAATTGATATTATATAATAGATGCTTTTTTTTGAACATTTTAGCAATTTAAAATATTAAAAAAATGATTTTTTTTACATTTGAACACCCCGGTGGGAAACACTGCGCAGGCTAAGGTTACTGTGGAAAGTAAGACTGGAAGCTTTCATTTTTTTTGTAAGAGGTAAACAGTAGTTACAAGCCAGAGCAAACAGCAAAATAATAATAACACAAGATCAGTTTTATATGGATAATTTAATGATGTCCGGGCCTATGGACTGATCTGTGTAGTTTTCTCCCCACCCCCAAGTGCTCCCGTGGACCTAGTTTCTCCCTGGTAGATTGTCATATTTGATTCAACTACTGTGAACTTGAAACCTGTTTAAGTTTAGCATTTATAGTGTTGGTCTGACCCATGTTTCCTTGTGGGTCTTAAACGATACTAGTGATACGAGGTGGGTACTTGGCATACCCTGTGTTCTCCCCAGTATAATAAAAAAGATGTTAATTGTAAGTAGCCCTAAGTCTCCCAGTTCCGGATCCTCCCACAGTAGGAATCGTTGACACAAAAAAGAAACTCCTCGTACCCCTGGTACATCGGATACTCCGTCTCGCGCCACGGGCTCCTCTGCTCCAAGAGCCGTTGGTCGGCCCCCTGGAGTCTGTGGCCGTTCCTCCTCCATGGCTCTTCCCTCCATCGGCTCCACCGTGGGTCGACATCATGGCTGTGGCCTGGGTCCAGCTGGACTCCGCCTGCTCCAAGCTCCTCCTGTGACGCCTACCCTCCGTTCTGAGTCTGCCACTGGTCTCCTGTCTCCTCCCTGGCTCCTCCCTCCGTTGTCTCCCATCCAAATAGAGACTTGATTTGTCCGCTTCGCACACGCAGAGACTAACACATCCAAAGGACAAACCCATCACAATCCTGAGGTGTTTAGTACGGGAGACAGATAGGCAGCAGCCTTCAGGAACAAAAGAGGAAGGCAAATATCAGGAATCTTGAGACAGTCTAGTGTGTGTTTATTCTCACATCATGTGATCCATGACCTAGTTTCTGTCCCTGTATAGAAATGAAATATTGATTCACCTCTGTCTTAATTAATTACTCGTTTAAGTTTAGTATTATAAGTGTAGGAGTAGTATTACACCCCAAAATGTTTATACATGTCAGTTCTAGAAAAGTTTCTGCAGTCCGTGTGAGGAGCTCCTGGCTCACCCTGAGTGTATCTCACCAGTATGGATAATAAAGAACTGTTTATTGTGAGATCCACTTGTTCAATACGTTCATCGCTCCTTCACAGTAGGAATTGGGAAAACAATGGAATGTGTCTGTGTACTTGTTGTAATTGTGTGGAAGTTTAGATTGCATCGTATTTCAATGGGTGAAAAAAAAACGTTTAGTTCATTATGAAATGAAAATCTTATTGGAACGAGGAGTATGGTGCAAGTTATTTAACTAATAGAGATATATAATAATATTATAAATGAAAGTATGAAATAATATAAATGTAAATATTATAATAGATATATAATAGATATATAGTGCAAAACTACAGAGGGAATTTAACAGAATGTATACAAACAATAACTCCAAAATGGGGACATAAAATTGTCCAAAAGGGGAAACTAGCTGTCCAAAATAACATGGGGGGGATCTAGGTGTACATCAGTGTTCGGAAAGGAGGGAAATCCCTCCACGCTCACTTCCGGAACCACGAGGACACCAGCTGCATGCACGGAAAGAGAAAACGGTCTTTCGGGAGAGGCACGCTCGGCAGGTTAACAACGGCGGTGACAAGGCGTCCTTCACTTCAGGTGTGCTCATACACGCTGCCAGCACTGGCTGTTTTTGCACCCTTCTCTCTCACACCCACCCACTCCTGGCGGGAAACCTGTGAAGGCCGGCAATAAAAGCGACGGTGTGTCATGATAATTAGGGGAGGCAGCTGTTCCATCACAAATAATATAATAATTAGATAAATATATAATATACAGATGAAAATATCAGAAAATATTCTATCTTACAATGATTTGACAAAGAAATTGGGAAATACAGCATTTTATTGTAAATTACTGTTAAATCTTGTAAATTCTAGGTAATATTTTAGAGTGCAGAAGTGAACTTCTTCAGAGTTATGACTTCTATACTTTATATTGGCAACATCTGTTTAGTTGCCTACATATCGGATGTTCACACACTGTATGCATTACTACTGCTTAGCCAGCAAAACCTTTTGTAATTCAAGTGAGCTCCTATATTAAAAACCTGTTTTTCTCAAAACCCCAAGTCTTTAGTCAATCAATAAATTACATTCAGCATATTGTGTATGCATGATGGCATCAGATGACCTTTAAATGGCTGTGCAAAAATAACCATCCTGAATTGATTGTATGTAGGGGATATTAGGGTGAAGGAGGGAATTATTTTCACATTTGAGGCCATTAGACGCCAGTTAGATGTCTGAATTACGCAGGCGTGACAAGCAGATATACTGTAGACTCTCACAAGCAGGACATCAGTAAGCGATAGGATCCAGACCACAACAGATAAATCAGGTCATGCATTTGCATAGTTGCCCTAAGTGTGAATTAAAACCATTTTTTTCCTAAGGTGAACTCTACACTGTAAAAAATGTAGTGTGACTTCACAGTGGACGAGAGCAGGAATGTAGCAGTAATCTAATGCAATGCTGCTATTTTTGCAGATTAATTTTAGTGGCTACAGCAATTTGCTAGTGCTTAGATTTCAATCATGCATTGCGGCATGAATAAATTATGTGGTTGCATTTTTGTATAATGTGGTATTCTATTTTGCTGTTGTTGTTGTCACTTTTCACTGTTGTTGCTAATTACCTGTGATGTTTTGTTTATTTACTTGTCTATTTATTTTTAACCTAATATGTTTCTTGATTTTCATCATTGTATGTATGTATGGAATTTGTGCACGCTTGGTTGAAAACTACAGCAGAACAATATCATCAGAAACAATAACTGTCTTACCACAATAGTATTTTATAGTATTATATATTTTCTGTTCTCATATGTACAGTATTGCAAGTTGCAGGTACAGATTGCCAGTCAGCCTTAAGAGTCAATTATTTAATTTAGTTTTTGTTCCACATGTAACAAAGTGCAACCACACTGTGTTCTGAAGCACTATTACATCAACTGCATAGGGAACATTAATTAAAATAAATAAGGTCCAAGTTTCCAGACAAAAGGGAACACTAATGTTAACTGTATACAGTAGTATCCAACATGCATTACAATTTTGTTATGACTGAAAATGACCTAATCTGGATAGATTTCATAATCAAATTTTGAATTTAGTTGTAATAAATTACTGTAAATTCCTACAAAATATTGCCAATATTTTACAGTGCATTAATAATAATCTTGCATTAATATAGTTCAGGGTGATAAGCTAAAATTACTATAATTGCAACAGTATAAAATGGCTTAAGAATGTTTCAAAATCTTAAAAGTAGAATTAAGTCTACACACAGCAGATGTGTCTTGATAAAAACGCACCAAAGAGCATTAATGCATAGATAACTAATGCAGCTTGAGTCTGTTCCGGCCCTTACAGGAGACGCAGACCAAAAAAGACTTACTGTTTATGTGCTTTGTTTTAAATAAGCTCGCCTGACTTCCCTAGCCTTGACAGAAGCACAGTGTGGAAACGAACACCCTCTAGTGCTGATGAGCTGGTCTTCCTTCTGGATCCGCAAAACTCACTTGGGCTTTTCACCTCAAGAACGCGTCGGGGAAGCTCTCGTGCCAGGTCTGTGTGCGTGCGCGAGACCTCTTGGACTGATTCGGCTAGTATAAGCGCGTAATAAAGGCTCGTGTCGACGGCACATAGTGTCAAGAAGAGAAGCGCGTGTTGACGCATATAGAAGGGGAAAGCCCGTTTATGGATACTGACGACTGGAGAACACACTTAGTCTAGTTCGTTATTTCAAGTGATCGCCTTACAGCATTAGAGACAACTTATCTCACAGTCTATATCCTATTTATGGGGTAAATTCCGTAAGTTTCTCAAGTGCCGCCGGTAGTTGTGCGTAATGGGCTGGCATTTCTGTCGCTCTGTATCCGCGTTTTCGCGGTGCGGGGAACGAGGCGGTTGACGCGCAAAATCGTTTACAATAGTTACATGCATTTTGTGACTAGATATTTTGTCTCGGTCTCTTTTCTTTAGTAACTGTCACCGACTTACGTGCACAACTGGATACAAAAATGACTTTTCAAAGATTTTTCTTCATGTTTGCTTTACCGGGATTGGTTTTGTCGGACCCCGGCCATTCAACCCAAGGTGAGTTATAATGAATTGTGATTAATAGGTTGTTACTATATCATAACCTACTCATGTGCACAGTGGGTATGTATATTGTATGTATTGGTTGCAAAGGAGACGCTAATCGCATTCAGTCTTTAAGTTTGGTTAGAGCACTAGATTTATACAACTGGCTAATGACAGTTGTGCCAGCAATTCGGAATATTATAGTTTGTTTTTATTTGTGCAGGACAGATTATTGTGTTTACTGTTGTTCTGCAGCCAATTTTACATACAAACTGGGTATCCATAAGGTAGGGAAGACCGGGGAATGTTGTAACACATTTCAGCGTCTATAACTCAGTGTTTTTTGCTCTTATCTCTAAAGTACTGATATGATATTCCCATATGTGTCTGTTTCATATTCAAGTAGTTTAGAAATGTACAATTTGTCTCTACAACTGTAAATAACGGTCAAGTACAAAGTGCTGTTGTTGGCACTGCCTGGGTGGGCTGTTTCACCAAATGAAAACATGCTTCTGTGCATGAATTTGTGGAAATCACATGCATCACATGCTCAGAAATACACTCCTCAATCTAAACCAACCTGCTACAGATCTGCTACAGTTTATTTATTCATAGGCTCATGGGAAACATTTGATTTCAAATAAAATTGCAAACAAATGCAGAAATACATACAAAGCACATGTTAACAATTTTTATTAGTGCATATTGGTCACTCTCATAATTGTGACGTTGTCCAATTGTGTGTCACTTTTGTGGGTCCTGTAGAAATATATTGAAAAGTAGTGCTACCCTCCTTGTCAAATGCTTGTGTGGATGTTAGAACAAGATGACCTGGTGGTTCTGATGATAAACTGATGATAAAAATGATTAAACAAACAAACAAACAAAAAATACATATTAGTATCTTAAGATGAGGAAAAGTGGATGTACGTTTCAGGGTACTGTCCCAGTGACAGGCTGTTGTACAGATTTGTCACTTATTTTTCTGACATTTTCATTAACATTCATTGCTATGATCACTAACAACAAGATTCAAAATGTAACTTCTTACCTTAAAATTGTGTTTTGTCCAGTAAATCTTTTAGATTTTTACACAGAAACTTTTAAAATCACCACAGGAGAGAGCTGGGCATGATTATGATTATGGTCACTCTAATTTACTCACCCTACATTACAACACACCCGGGTCTCACCTACCTATGAGATGGGATTGCAGTGATGGTGTCTCATTGCACCTGCCCCATTTCCCCCCTGTGTGTGCTTGTAACTCCTCCCTTCTGTTTACACTTGCCATTCGCAGTGGTCATTCACGCAGGAAAATAGTTAAATGGCAGTATTTTGAATACGAACATTGCAAGAACAAGTGACTCTTGTGTTATGTCTGTGTGTGTGTTGCGTAAAGAGAGAGGAAGGGAGCGTATTTGTGTGGGATGTGCAGAAGAGAGAACACTCAAACCATCTGAGTTGGCTTGCACGGCATTTAAAACTTTTTATCCAGTTATGAGTCATCCTTATTTTTTTCCTGAGCTGGGATGGAAAACGGTTATTTAACAGGTCACTGTTTTCTCAGTTTTAACCATCACAAATTAGGCAATAGATCTGGAGACAGTTCTTTTCAATGTGAACCTATAAAAATGGAAATTGAGGGTTTGCAGTTCACTTGAACAAAAGTCCCGTCTTGTGATTAACACTGATGCTAATGTCCAATTAGTATGCATGCAGAGATGACCCTACATAACCTCGCAATATATTTATCTATTGCACTGCCATTTAAGAACAGTCTGCTCTTTTATGCTATACACTGTAGCATTAGAATCAAACTTCAAATGCTTCTCTTTACCTCATTTTGCAGGAACACTTTGCAGGACATTCATTGCAGAACTCTTCAAAGCCCTTAAAAATCAATTTAAAAGAAGACTGTACTCTGAATAAGCTCAATCTCCTCTCCTCCTCGTACTCGTAGCCGAACCTCAAATGCCTCTTTGACCCTCTTGTAAAACCAGTCACTATTAAAACCACCATTTTGTGCTGATACTTGACGGACTGCTCTTGCCAATCATGTTCAACTGTCATCTTGCACCAAGAGAAACTTCAAAATGGGTATCAGATCGCTGTAAGATAGCAATGTTCTCAAGCTCTCCTCTAATCAGTCCAGAGTGGTGCTTAAGTGTTCTACAAGGGCTTTTTAACCTCCTTTTCTTCAGACATCAGTTAGGTTTTCATATATGCCTGGTGGTCAAAATAGGAGATGATAAAGTGTGTGTTATCCCTTAGATGAATTGTACTTCTGTTTGAGAAGCAAAGAAACAATTGATGGAGTTTATATCGCTGTTATACCAGCGTTAGTCAAAATTCAGAATTTTATAATTATATCTCTTTCAATTTGACTAAATTTGATTGGGGGGGGGGGGGGGATAACTTCACAACTTCCAAACAATATATTAATATTTAATAGTAAAATTTGCTGTTTTATCATTCAGCTAGCTTCAAACGAGTAGCGCATGAGCGAGCAACAATAAGTCAAGGTTCGAATCATAGGAAGTGCTTGAATGAAAAATATGTCCCGTTGACTGAATACATTTCGTGGATAAAAGTTTTTTTTCGCCCGCCAAATTCCCTACATGTAAACATTTTAAAAAAATCGCTTCTATTTTATATTTTTCAGTTCTAATTTTCAGTTTTTGCTTTAATTTTTGATGTGCTTTTGTCATTTTTATTAGCATTTTTCTATTCTTAATTTCAGTTTAGCACTTTAATTTAAACTTTTAGTTACACATGTTTTCAGCTGCAGAGTCAACATTTTGAATTTTTAAGTTTAAGTTTTTCATCTAATATTTATATGTTATTTTATTCAGCTTTATTTCAACTACTGAAATAATTTTTTATAGTTTTTGTTTTAGTTAACAATATAACACTGCTCTACTACTTTGCTTTTCTACTTTTCTACAGCTATATGAGTTTGAATTCATTTTGATTCTGTTTCCTTACATTCATATTCGAATTGTAATTCTGCATACTTTTGCTACCTAATTTTTAATTCAGGAATTTAACGGGAATGTAAAAGTCATCTCGATTCACTTCTGAAGGGCCCACTACTGACTGATCTTAAGCTGTGTGTGTTTGTCTTCCATTCTGATGCAGTCATGTGGCTTAGTCAGAGTCAGAGTTTTGTTCTTTTGTTCAAAGTTGTTCAAAGTTGAACTTTGTTGGAAATATAGGCATATGCGTCTGCGTCTCTTTCTCCAGAGAGCCACAGTTTAAAGCATGTTACAGCAGCGCTTAAGCTACACGGGTGTGTGTGTCAGGAAGTGCTATGTAAACAGTAATTGTGTGCTGTAACAGAGGCCTGTTAATGCCCGCTGCCCTGTTTGTGCGGCTATCATTGCCACGTGGAGTGCACTTATTGATTTTATAGACACTGTGGAGCCGAACCTCTGAGGTTTCTCTCTTTATACCTTCAACACTTCAATGGCTCTTCAAAGAGAGAGAAAGGAGCAGGATCAGGCTTTGTGCTGCCAGCAATGGAATTTATATGTGCGTGTATTTGTGTCTGCCTGTTTTCTTGTTCTCTTTATCAGATCAAGGTCATAGAAAAATTATCTTGTCATTTAATTTTGTCATTTTTGAATTGCTTGTATTGTTTTGTTTTTTTTTTTTTTTTGGTTTTTTTTTGTTTTTTTTTTTTTATTTTTCTCACCTGTGTTGCATTGACACCCTGGACATGCGCCGTCCCTCTTGCTCAGATATTACATTTATTAAAGCTGAATAAAACACAGATTTGTTATAGTATAAGTAACAGAAGAGATGAGCTCTTTTTGCGTACTGTGGTGCACAGACCTGCTCGTGCCTCTCCATTGACTTTCTATTGTCGCTGGAATCAATTTGTAAATTGCACCTTGACATTTACAGGGCCTGTCTGTGCAATGTGATCTTAGCCTTAACCCCAGTGCCTCCTTTTCCTACTCCTCCACATCGTCTCAGACACACTAAATGCCCGGCTAAAGACCACTAATGCATGCAGCGCTGTCCTTATCAGATCAATTTATCTCAAGCGTTCGACAAAGGGCCATTTTTCTCCGGTTGTGACATTCAAATTCCAAATGTCACCTTTCTCGTCTTCATCTCTCATCTCAGAGAAAAAAAAGAGAGAGAACATGAGTTGCATGGATCTAGGCTTTCTTGCCACACTCACACACACATCTCTTTTTCTCTTACCAACCATTATTATCTCCCTGAGCCAAGATTCAAAAGAATTTGTTTAGATAATTTAGCTAAATGTCAGAGCTTAGTAAGCCAGTGCACACTGTTGGTTCTAGACCAGAGTTTATGTAATGAATTCATTGTGGCTCATGTTTGGATTTTATACTGTAAAAAATATATATTTTCATGCATTGACATTGCATTTACGTTCCCACCAAAATATAAAGCAGAACAACTGTTATTTAAATTGATAATAACACAAATTTCTTCTTTAGCCATATTAGAATGATTTCTGAAGACTGGAGTAATGGCTGCTGAAAGTTCAGCTTTGCAATCACAGGAATAAATACATTTTTAAAATATATTAAAAAGAGAGGGTAACAAATATTTTACATTGTAAAGATTTTTCACAATATTACTGTTTTTACTTACAAACCTTCTTTTTCTTCTTAATATATAAAACTATTTATGAGTGGCTGTGAACTGAGAGAGGAACAGAGTCAATTTCATATTGACTTCCAAAATGTATGTTTGATAATGGTACAGTTTTGTACCTTTTGAAAGGGTACGGCCTCAGCGACAGCTTTTTTATACCATATTTGTAGGCTTTGGTTCAGTGCTTGATTTTGTGTTTATTTCATTCTTAGAAACCGTTTTAGTTTCTAGTAACCCTGTCAGTACTGGCCAGTACAGGATACGAAAATGATTTGATTTATAGCTTGAATCAGTCTTCACCGCCATGATTATTTAAGGACAAATGGCAGTATTTACACCATGCTATCTAGATTCATTCTCCCTTGACTGAAGATCAATGACCAGTCAATACTACATCGTTGCTTCCAAAGCAGAAATTGACAAGCATCCCAATCTATTCATATCCCAGAATGCTTTTCTCATCAGTGCCACAGTCGGTTGAGTAAGCCATTGTCTCTATCAACATGAAAGCCTTCCAGCTGAGACACACAACGGGAATGACATTTCAGCTAACATTGCACACTCTGTGTTTGATGTTGCTGCTTTTTCACTAATTTTTCTTTCGAGCATATAAAATTATTTTTAAAATAATATTATTGTTGTATGATACTATCTTATTCAAAAAATAATAATACCAGGACCAAATGGCAAAACAAACATACATACATACATACATACAAACATAAATAAATAAATACATGCTTATGGCTTATGAAAATTCAGCTGCGCATCACAGAAATAAATTAGCTTTTAATGTATATTAAAATAGAAACCATTCTTCTTTTCTGTATTTTTGATCAAATAAATGCAGCTTTGATGAGCTTAAGAGACTTCTTTAAAAAACATTACAGTCTTACTGATCCCAAACTTTTGGACGCGGTGGTGTACCTACTACAACAGTACATACATATCTGTAATTGTTAAGAGGAACCAGAACCGTTTTTCTTTACGATTCACTTCCCTACTTGTTCCTAATTGTCAATAATACAATTCTTTACATCAGTGTTGCAAACATTTGATCTTTTGCAATGATCTTCCCTTCCACTGATGCTTCAATAAATAGAGAAGCCTCACTTATAATCCAATAATAAACCTTAGATGTCTTTGATGCCTTTCTTTCATAATCCTGAAGATCCTGGAAGAAATCTTAACTATAGGCATATCTTAAAGCTGTGTTCATGCTGAATGGATTTAGATTTGGATTTAACCTTTAAACGTGTCACTTAATGGGATGTTCAATACTGGGATCCAGTCATCAACAGCTTAAAAACACAAGTTAAAAACAAGATCCAGATCTTCCGATATGACACATCAAAGAAACATCTAAGCTATAGAGGCAGCCCAGATACTCAAGGTTTTTCTCCATCTGCCTTTTCTTTTCTTTTTTTTATCCTTTCCTTCTTTCCATGTGGCCTACTTTAGGGACTCCAGATTTTTACAGACAGACATAGGCGCTAGCTGCCACTTCTGATGTGTCTCTGTTGATGTCTCACTCTCCACACTGAGGCGGAGGGAGAGAGACAACAAACATTCAGCAGCTGATTTGGTTTGAAATGAAGCTTGCGGATCTTGTCAACACTAGTTACAAAGTTTCGGCTGCAGCAAGACAACCCGCTCTGCTTTTTCTAATAAGACCATCAATAATAGTCCCATCTGGAAAGCATCTTGCCATTGGCAGCATTACCCTTGCCAGCCATATTATCTACTTCTAAGGGCTGGTAATTTGAATTTTCCATACTATCTTAATTACAAGCTGTTGAGGTTTTTCCCCTTTTTTCAGTTGTCAAATGAGTTATTTAATTCACGCTGTTCACTGACCTTTTTGTTTTAGGTGAATAATTCACTATAAATACCAGATATGTTTTTGGTATGGTGGCTAGAATTTGTGATTTTTTTTTAATGATCAAAATTAAGTGAGTTTTACTGTATACTTAAAGCAAGAAAAAAATATCTGCCAATAGGCTAAGAAAAATAAACCTAATTCAAAGGGAAAACAAGTTTTTCTTTCTTCAAAAGTCAGTTAAGTTTGATTCAAGATGTAATATCTTGTTTCTCAAGTAAATGTTTCTAGATTTAAGAATATTTGTCCTGGAGACAAAATTACAAAGAAAATATGTATTTATTCATTTATTTATGAAGTTGTTCTTCAATAAAAGCATTAGTTATAGAGGGCAGGGGGAGGGTTATTTGTAGTTTATATCCTTATTTTATGTGTTTTGTATTACAGTTAAATTACAGTTAAACCCCATAGAGAGACCAATATGCTCAATGAAGACCATGAACCAAATTTGAAGTTCAGTCAGTTGACAGAGTGTTTCCTGAAGACAGAGTTCTCCCACTTCCAAAGACCATAGAAAATGAGTAAGAGGAGTCAGCCTCAAACTAACTTGTAATGCAGAAACACTAGTACTTATGGTCATATTGATGTAATTTCGACAATTTCTGATAAATTAACTGTACAGATAATTCTAGCAACATCCAAACATGATGTTCTTTTCTTAAAGACAGTATCTTGGAGACACTAAGTTCCATTCGTTATCAACTATTGTAAGGGTGGTAGGTGAGTCATAAATCTTGTGAGGGCACTTGTGAGGGCACTTCTCATCTGGGCAGCTGTTGATTCGCTGCAGACTGTTCATTTAGGTCGTATTCCTAAACAGCCCCTGCAAATATACCATTAGATTAGGGTTGCACGATATTTATCGGACAGATAAATTATCAGGCGATATGGGTGAAAATTACATAATTTTTATTGCTCCTATAAATAAATGAAATCCGATAACTAGATCCGATAAAGTACGCTTGCTGGTAAATCAATCAATCAATCTGATTTATCCGAGATTCATATGCTTTCCAAGTGCAAGTGACTGCAGCTTAAAAACTGTCGCGCTCATTACGTCATCATCTGTGAACTTGTCTTCGACCAGTCTGGAAGTTTTCCTCGGTGGCAACGGAGGACAATGCTATTGCTATTTGCAAAGCATGTTCAGCAAGGATTCCGAGAGGAGGAGAAAAGACGTCAATATTTAACACAACAAATCTTATATCTAACTTGAAAAGTCGTCATGGCGGCGAAGCTGTATTAAAAGAATATGAAGCAGCCACGGCAGCAGCTACTAGCGCTAATCCTAAAACACGGAGCGTCGATGTCCCCATTCATTAGGCATTAACATGTGACAGTCTACAGTCTATATACCTTCCTCATCCTCATGCACTAAATGTTGAATAGATGCATTTATTTGTTATGCATTAAATACTTGAATATAAATTTGTTGTTAATGAGTTGTTAATTGCAGATAAACCATAGTTCTGTCATAGTTCTGTTAAACCCTTTCTGTTACTAAGTATTGTGGAGCCTTACACAAAAAATAAAAACATTTGAAGAGTCAGGATTGATGTTTGCTATTAAAGTTAGGCCAGAGCTACTAAAATAGTTTCATCAGTGTATCTTAGATTTTCTATTCTCCTGGGTGCACAAACGGCAGATTATATGAAAATTATAATATAAAAATGTGAACTAATTGGTTATCGGTATCTGTATCGGAATCGGCCACGAGAAGGACTTAATTATCGGTTATCTGTATCGGTTAAAATTTTTCAAATCATGCTTCCCTACATTAGATAAAACATATGCAATATCCTGTCCCTTGAAGGTTGAGATGCAGCACATCACTGGCACAGAACAATACATTCACACAGATCACAGAGCATACATGATTCACTGTCAGAGTTTAACATATAGCAATTGATGGTGCTATAAACCCTAAAAAGAATCATAAACATTAGGCATATGTGAGAGTTAGTGGATGCATGTGGTCTATTGGTCTTCACATGTCTCATACAGCTATAATAATATAATAAAATAAAATTTAATAAGAACAAAGTTCAAACTGATAACCCCTTTTATATAAAATATATAGTTTGATTATATAATGATTCAGATGAATTATTACAAAACAAATACATATTCATTTTCTGGAAACCAGGCTAAATGAGGGAACACTGTTACTGCATTCCTGACATGGGTCAAACCAGTAATCAGTACTCAGTAATCTCTCAGACACCAAATACAGACATTGCTTGTAACATAAATACCAGAATAGATACATTAGTTTAAAAACACTATGATTCTGTATTCTTTTCAAATAGAAGAAGAGGATTGGAAATCAACCCCCTTTATTTTTAGCATTTTAATTTAGATTAAATATATATTGATAATAATTTAAATATAACTTAAATACCTTTAAATCATCCTAAGGACCCCTTGGAATTTTGCTGAAGCCCCGGGCCCCTGGTTGAGAACCAGGGATGATCTAAAAATTACATGTATATCACCAACTGAAACTTTTCATTGTTGACTATTAAAGGGGTCATATGATGTTGCTAAAAAGAACATTATTTGGTGTAATGTAATGTGTTTATGCGTTTTAAGGTTAAAAAAAAACACATTATTTCCACATACTGTACAATATTGTTTCTCCTCTATGCCCCACCTTGCTGAAACGCGTCGTTTTTTACAAAGCTCATCGTTCTGAAAAGCGTGGTGTGTTCTGATTGGCCAGCTATCTAGTGCGTTTGTGATTGGCCGAATACCTCAAGCGTGTTACGGAAATGTTACGCCCCTTACCATACTGTGATGCCGTGGTCTGGCCGGAGCGAAGAGACAAAAACATTAAAACCCATTATAAACGAGGCATTTGTTGCATCCAGTGGGGACATAATTATGGATTATAATGACTTATACTGTCTTTTTAAGCATTGCGTTGCATCGCGCCGCGCCGCGCCACGTAAACATAAAACCATGTCTGCATTTGTGATCGGAGAAATGACAAACAACAAGCTCTACTCTACACTGCTCAAAACTTGCGTTTGAATCATCAGTGGCAAATTCTTTAAATATGAAAATATACTTACAGTCTGTGAGTCAGAATAGCCGGCATTATAGTCTGCTCTCCCAGGATCAGGAAACAGTCCTCCATAAAATGTGCTGCACACATCTGAATATTTGGGTTGAACTGTTCTGGAACAGTGTTGTAAATACAACTTAACCACTGATTTCTAGTTGTGTACTCTTTTGGAAGGCAAGACCAGCACGGATCAGCTCTAGGCATGACAAAGCGGATATCATCCTCTGTTGGAAGGCCAAACAAAGCAGTTTCGCTTTCACAACGAAACACACAGTGTCTTAACGACATGGCCGCGGCAAACACCATACTACAGCTAAAAGGAAAAAAAAAAAAGCGAGAATAACAGTTACGCGCCTTCTTTTCTTTCTTTGCGTAAACATTTGGGCGGCGTTATGCAAATCTTCCCACATCGTGACATAGACATATGGGGGCGTGTTAGAATGAGCCATTTTAGGTAGGCGTGGTTGACTCTTAACTTTTATAAATAATATCTCTTTGGATTTGTAAAAAAAAAAGACAATGTAAGAGCCATTTTCAGCAAGTCAAAGTCACACTCTTTATCACTGTGAAATCTGGGAAGAGCAGGTTTAGGTTTTTCATGCTATACTAGCAATCAGCATGTCCGACATTGAGGTTCAGATGGTAGTTGTACAACAGGAATTCCAGTTGTACTACAGGAATACAAAATATGCCTGTGGGTTAATGGTTTCCTACAGGATCATATGACTGCTCCTGTGGAGAGGGATGTGACAGGGATTGAAATGTGCCCGTAAATGATGGTGACTGCACATACTGTAGCTAGTCCCTGTGGGGGTCTGAGTCTCATATGATCTATGCCCTTTTTCAATCGATATTCATCAATATTTCAAAAATTAGTTTTTTTTTTCCTATTGTAATTTTTGTCTAAACTTTTATGTTGCAGATATTACAATTTCAGACTCTAGCAAAAAAAAAAAAACATTTATCATTTGTAAAAATACACACTGATATCTATGAAAGTGCCAAAACTAATCAAAATAATAATATTTCAAATAAAATATGATACCATGTTTTATTTATCAAACACACATTGTGGAAGTCAATAAGAAATTTACTCTGTTCCTCTCTCAGTTCACAACCACTCACTTGTGTTATTTTTTTTGTGAGAAGTGGATTAATTTATTGTCAATTTGACAGACTCCAACTGTCAACAAACAGAAGGAAATAACACAGGTAAATGACAGTCTCACAGAGCTTTATTTAATGCTTCAGGTGAGGAGCAAGTGATGATCACATTTGAGATAATGAACTGATTATCTTGAGCATAGACTTAGCTGAACAGTCATGTGGCTTTCCTTAGCAGGTTGTGGCTGATCCGGTGTGCTGAGCTGAAGACAGAAGAGGATGGCTGACGACTGGAATGGGTCCGATGAATAGGTAAGTAGATAAAGTAAGGAGCCAGGTAAGTTGATACACGTATTTAAACAACAAGACCAGACACTGAGGTGGCGATGGGAAGGTTGCTTTATACTGTGACTTGATTGGTGCTTACAGGTAGTGCATCATAGTTCTGGAGATTGTGAATGAGTGGGTTGAGCAGAAGGATCTGGCGTTGCTGGTGACTTTGTACTTCTATACCACAGCAAAAACTACTAGCTTAACTAATAAAGTTAGTAATAAAACAAGAACAATTACACAAATTACAAGCATAGACAAATACAAAAAAGCAGTTACAAATAAAGTCAGTAACAGTAGCATTCAGGTGCAGAAATGTAATAATTAGGTGAAAAATAACACAATAATGCTCACTGCACAAGTTAAATACAGATTCATACAAAATATTCCAGATGGCCTCCTCACAGCCGGGAGTCCAGGATGGTGTTGACTTGGTAGATGTGAAGTTCCTCTGCAATTTCTGGAGGAGGAGGTACGTCAGGCTCGCCAGATCCTGTGGGAGGTTAGTGAACGGTTTGAGGAGGGAGGCGTGAAAGGTAGGTGCAATGCGGTAGTGAGAGGGTAAGTCAAGTTGGTAAGTGACATAATTGATCTGCCTCCTGATGGTGCAGGGACCTATGTTGCGGAGACTCATCTTACGACTAGGCACCCAGAGACGACTTGGCCCTAGTGAAAGAAAGACCTTTTGACCCGGATAGTACTGGGGAGCGTTGGAGCAGCGAGTATAGGCCAGACTTTTATGTCTCCGAACTGTCTGTTGCAGGTGGATATGTACTGAGTCTAGAAGGGTTAGCCATAGGGATGATGGTACATTAACATTCCCTGCTGGACCTCCTGGTGGAACAGGTTCAGAGCAAGTGGCTTCCGTGATCTGGTCATCAAGGGACCACTGGATGGGACTCACAATAATGGCTAGAGGGAGTATGGGTTCTGGGGGAGAGTTACTGTCTTCAGAGAGACGGGAGAGTGCATCTGCTTTTTGGTTCTTTGTGCCAGGCAGCTAAGTGACTGTGAAGTTGAAGCGGTTGAAGAACAAGAAGATATGAACCCCATGAACCTGTTCCTGGGCAGCAGGGACCAGAGGAAGTGGATAATGGTACTTGACCATCTGGGAGTTAACGACCCGGTAATCAATGCAGGGTCTCAAGCCTCCGTCCTTCTTAAAGACAAAGAAGAAGCTGGATGCAGCTGGTGAAGTCGAAGGGCGGATGAATCCCTGTTTGAGAGCCTCCTCGATGTACTCCTCCATGGCCTTCTGTTCCGGGATGGACAGCGGCTAAACTCTACCTTTTGGCAACATTGCCCTAGGCAGCAGGTAAATTGCGCAGTCCCATGGCGGATGAGGTGGTAATTCCGTGGCGGCCTGCTTGCTAAAGACATCCTGGAACGCCCTGTAATCTGGAGGAATTTCTGAAGTTTCGGAGGTTTCTCGACTCTCAATAGTAGTGGAACAGATGGCCACCTCTCTTGCCGTGGATGAAGATGGAGGTGCAGATGGCTTTTGAACCAAAGAAATACAATACAATAGTTTTGAAGACAATAATCAGTCCATTGTAGTATCTCTACAGTGTTCCACTTCACTTTTGGGAAATGTTGGGTTAACCAAGGGAGTTCCAGGATGATATCGGCAGTTGAACCCTCCAATACCAGAAAGGAGATGGGCTCCAGATGCAGACAACCGATGTGGGATGTGATGGTTGGTGAGCAGTACAGGTTACTGCAATACTGGATTGGCCTTGGCCTAACCGGAAGAGTTGATCGTTGATTGACAGCTCACTGGTCATTCAGCCAAAAACCTCTTAGAAGTGGGTGACAAAGCAGTGAGCGAGTAGGTTATCGGACCGTTGGCATCCCAGATAGATCATTCCCTTTGCAGAGTACGTCCACACGAGCAAGATTATATAGGCAATCTCGGCCTGATCACTGGGGAATAATTGAGGCTGCATCTCAAAGAAGAGTGAGCATTGGAGTAGATATCTGCACATTGTAAGGAAGAGGTGGTGAGAGGTTGAAGAGACTGGCGAATGACTTGTACAAGCTCAGCCAATAGGTCCGGGTTCCAATCACCGCTTGGCTCTGTATTGTTTTGCATGTTAGCGGTCTGGTCTTCTGTCAGCAAACAGAAGGAAACAACACAGGTAAATGATAGTCTCATAGAACTTTATTTAAGGCTTCAGGTGAGGAGCAAGCGATGATCACAGGTGACATATTGAGGTGATAATCTCGAGCATAAGCTTAGTTGAGCAGTCATTGTGGCTTTCCTTAGCAGGTTGTGCTGACCTGAAGACAGAAGAAGATGGCTGACGACTGGAATGCGTCTAAGGAGGTAAGGAGGTAGATAAGGTAAGGAGCCAGGTAATTTGATACACGTATGTAAACAACAAGACCAGACACTGAGGTGGTGATGGGAAGGTGGCTTGATACTGTGACTTGATTGGTGTTGACAGGTGAAGTGCATCAGAATTCTGGTGATTGTGAACGAGTGGGTGGAGCTGAAGGATCTGGCATTGCTGGTGACTCTGTGACACCGACATGATCATTGAAAGCAACTGATCATTAAAATGTGTTTAAAACACAAATTGCATACTTAAACATATTTGTGAATCAGAATATCAGATATTTCACAAACTACTTAACATGGTTATGAATATTTTGAATAAAAAGAAAACATCAGGCATCAAAATTAAACTAAAACATCAGTCATACAGCACCATTCTAACTGTGAAGCATTACATGACAAGTTTGATGCACCACCATGAAAACAGGAATGTGATTCGTTCTAAAAAAAATGGTCACATTAAAATGAAAATGTTATGCTAGGGGCTCAGAATGTCTCAAAGTTTGCATTTTTATAGGCCAAATAAGTGGTTTTGACAAAGATTCCTCTTGTATTGTTTGATTCCTACTCATCGAGACCTAACTTTCGGTTCAGTGTGCATCATAGACTGGCTTTAGGCCTAATCTGGTAAATATCTCTTAATAAAGTCATTACAATTTGATCATTGCGTCCCAATATGCTTGCAGACATGTTTAATCTCCCTTCATTGTCAGGGAGAAAGTGAGTGCGGAAATTTAGGGATAATATGTTTCGAGACAGAGACACTGGGTCTAGACAGAGGTGTAATGTGATTTAGGATGAGTGGCCAAAGTGCCTAACCCTCTAATTCACATTTTTGTGTTTGGGTGTGTTAGTAGCACAGATCCATCTCTTCCAGGCAGAATTATCAGGCATTGTCAAGCAAATTTGATCAGGGTGAACAGTAGTGCTCAGCCTGTCTGCAGGCTCTCTACAGACAGGCACTCATCGAGGATCATTACGTTAACTCTTTGACAACACATATATGGATAAGCTGATTATTAGCTCAGTATTACAACACATACTCAGAAAGCTGTCTTACACACAGACCGCTTTGCTGAGTGAGAATAATGATCACTCCCTCATAGGCCAAAATCAAGAGTTACACTCACTGTTGAAGTTTATTCAACCAGAAATAAATTTTTTCCACATTTTAAATACTGAATTATGGCTAAGTAGGAGAGAGAATGGCACATACCCCAGATTTTGTGTCATGAGTATATTATGCCTGTGACACACTTTTATTGATAGACATTGTAATTAAGTCCTGGTATAGAGACAAAGGAAATTGCACATTCATCATATCAAACTGGCATATGTGGGTGAGCGCAAATTACTCTCTTTTTTGTTTTGAGTACTGAATCACCTGCTGGGGGCAGTGGATGTGACTAGCTTCAAAGAGGAAATGTTATTAGCATGAATGAATGAATGAGCATGCAGTGTGTTCATTTCTGGTTGGTAGTTTAATTTGTATATTCTTCCGCTGTGGTTTTTGATATAATGTCTTTTGTCTCTGTTAATGATGTCAAGCACAAGGGATCCATTAAGAGTCTTGTTGCCTGATTATTGGTACTTTCTTTGTATCCGTATTTAATTTCAGGCATTTCTAATAAATTGACTGTGATTGGGTTTTTGCTGGGTGATTTGTTGTTTTTGCTGAAAATTCTGTAATTTACTAATATGTTGCTCAGAATTTTAGTTTGTGTAAAATTAAAATGGGAAATTCTGAAGAATTCTGGCCACTTTTGTCCATGAATTTTCAATGAAAGGAGACTGGAGATTTAAGCGTAAAAAAAAATCACTATAAAAAATAGTGGTGCAACGGATCACAAAACTCACAGTTCGGATCATGTTATGGATTTTGAGTCACGGATCTGATAATTTTTCAGATCAGCAAAAAAAAAAGTTTAAAAATTTTTTGAAAGCTTACTTTAAGTACTTCTATACCACAGCAAAGACTACTAGCTTAACTAATAAAGTTAGTAATAAAATAAGAACAATTACACAAATTACAAGCATAGACAAATACAACTAAACAGTTACAAATAAAGTCAGTAACATTAGCATTCAGGTGCAGAAATGTAATAATTAAGTGTAAAATAACACAATAATGCTCACTGCGCAAGTTAAATACAGATTCATATTTCTTAGAGCTGTGGTGTTATTTGATTAGCAGACAGAAACAGGTGTTTATTGGCTGCTGTCTCTTTAAGACCAAATGCACGGACCTAATACTGACACACATCCGATTTCTTTCTCAACTGTTTATGTTCATTTAAGACATAACCAACTGTGTTTACTAGAATACTTGCCAAAACGGGTATTTTAACATAACTTTGTGTGTATGTGAAAGAGGAATCAATTCGCTTCTCACGCGGTGTCTCTCTCTCTGCGTTTGCACGCTTCGGGTGTGTGCAGCAGTGACTGAGCGCTCAGAAAACAGCGCGCAAGTTAAAATTGATTGAATGTGTAAACTGGCAAGACAAAACATGTGCAAATGATAAACTTTCACTCTATGATGGTTAACTTAACAGTTAATCCGCAATCACATGCGTGCCGAACCGTGTCAGGTTCCTGATCCGTACGGGTCCAGATCATCTACGATCCGTTGCACCCCTTAAACAATGATTGTAAAGCGCTTTGGGTGTAGAGAAACACACAATAAAATCTCTATATAAAAATGCCTCATTCATTAATTCATTCATAAAGGTATCATAAACGTATCTTCAAGTTTTCTCAAGCCATATCTTTGTGTGATGAATCATTCAGATTGCTTTTTTTTATTGGATCAACAGAATCCAATACAAGTGGCTTTTTTTTTTTTATTTGTTTTGTTTTGTTTTGTTTTTGTTTTGTTTTATTATTAAAAATTAGTTATTATTATTATCATTTATTATTATTATTTGACCTAAATTTAAATGATCTATATAAATGTTCTTCATTTTTCATATGGCTGTATTTGTTTTGTTATTGATTCATTGTGTATTGGAGACTTTTATAGTTGACCCTAGTTGTCAACCTTTTTTTTGTCTTTTTCATAGTGGTTCTGTTGGACACTACAGCTGTGCTGGGAGAACTAAGCTGGAAGACCTACCCAATAAATGGGGTAAGTAATATTTCTTGTGACCTTTGTATCTTACACAAAATTGCCATTGCAGTATGTACATAAGGTAAGAATGTACCACAGTTTCTAAAAATAAATAATTAAAAGCTCCATTGCATGAATTCCAACCATGCCCATACATATACTGTTTATATCAGGTTAATCCAAACTGTACAATTTGGTGTGAAAAAAAAGTTTGTTATAATGAAATTTAATCAAAACAGGCCACTGAGACAGCATTAGTGGTCCAGAATCTATTCAGGGAGTTTCTTAAAGGGTAATTATTGACACGGGTCCTTATAATTCAATTTTGACCAATTTAATTTTTGTGAACACTATAGAGAGAATTTCCAAGACATTAAAACCAGTCAAAGGGCTAGAAGCAATTTGAATGAAGCAACCAAGTGTGATCTCACAGCCCAGAAGAGCTTCTAATAGTAGAGCTACTATTATTAAATCAATTTCATGATAAAGAGCAGTATGATGGATGCTTGATCATTGCCCTTTTTCTGAGGCCAACTATAAGTACCAGTCTTAGTTTTGAGCCATACATGAATAAAAGTTTTGTAGAGGAGGAACGTCTCGGTTACGTATGTAACCCTCGTTCCCTGAAGGAGTGAACGGAGACGTCACATCGGAGGACCGACGAATTGGGCTCTCGCTTAGAGGGACCAATCTACTTCGAGTGTAAACTAAACGAGCCAATGCACATTGGCATGCGATTATTGCATCCAGCTGCTGCTGATCACAGCGTGAGTATAAGTAGGCAGCAGGTGCAACGCATATTCAGGTTTTCACTGAAGAGCCGAGCCTGTGACCCGGCCACTCAGCGGTGGTAGAGCATCTGTGGCGACGTGACGTGACGTCTCCATTCCCTCCTTCAAGGAACGAAGGTTACATACGTAACCGAGACGTTACCTTTCAGTCGTCACTCTCGACGTCACGTCTGATGACCGACGAATTGGGATCCTACTAAAGGGCCACAGCTACTGCCCCTTCCTGTGTCCTGTGGAAGCCACCTGTGCCCCTATTTTTTGGTGTAAGCCAGGGCCTGCACAGGAGGACCAGCTACTGCTACTATGGCAATACCCACTGAGTAGACTGGATAACACTGGGGAAACGCACCTGTTCTTACTTGGAACAGGGACGTTACAGAAGATCGAACCTTCCCGAAGGAGGTTTCGGAAACAAATACACACATGAACATCCCTTAGGAGCATATGGAAGAATGGAGGTGATTGAAACCTCTTGGAATGGCAGAAGTCTGCCGCGAAAACACGGGCTCAAGGCTATACCGTGGAACTTTACCATATGAGATCCACTTCTCAAGGATTCATCGAGTGAGGGCCTGGCGCTGGACGTTCTGCCACGTCTGGTTGCCGAGGGGATGGAGGAACTCAACAGTGTCTACTGTATGGACTCTCTGGAGTGGTTTTGCAAGCCGACCCGAAACCGGGGCCTCTCAGTGCTTCTACCCGTTTGAGGTGAGAACACAGGAGGATACCGGCTCCACACGAAGGCTATAGAATCTAGCGAATGTGTTAGGGGTCGCCAGGCCCGCAGCCCTACAGATATCTGTCAGCGAGGCGCCACGAGCCAGCGCCTAGGAGGATGCAACACTCCTAGTAGAGTTAGCTTGCAACCTGAGCGGGCAGGGCATACCCTGTTCCTGATAAGCCAGGGTGATGGCATCCTCTATCCAGTGGGTCATCCTCTGCTTTGAGATGGCATTCCCCTTCTGCCGGCCTCCGTGACAGACCAAGAGCTGGTCTGAGGTCCTGAAGCTTTGCATCCGGTCTACGTAGCACCTTAAGGCTCGGACAAGACAGAGCAAAACTAGGGCTGGGTCTGACTCCTCAGAGGGGCAGCGCTTGGAGGTTCACCACCTGATCCCTGAAGGGATTAGTGGGAACCTTGGGCACATAGCCGAGCCGGGCCGGGCCTCAGGGTTACCTGGGAATCAGACGGCCCGAACTCCAGGCACGAATCGTTGAAAATGCGTGCAGGTCCCCTACCCCAGGTCCCAATGCCAGCAGGAGCAAAGTCTTCACTGAGAGGAACTTCAGCTCCACTGCCTTTAAAGGCTCAAATGGGGCCTGCTGTAGTGCCGTAAGCACCAGACTCAGGTCCCAAGATGGTATAGAGGGGGTCTGGGGAGGATTTAACCTTCTCACCCCCCCTAAGGAACCTGACGACCAGATAATGCTTCCCTAATGACTTCCCTTCCACGGGGTCATGGTTATCAGCAATCGCAGCGACATAGACTTTAAGGGTGGAGGGAGACAGCCTTCGCTCCACCCTTGCTGCAAGAAGGACAGCCCAACTCCGATCGGGCATCTCCGGGGGTCTTCTCGGCGAGAAGAACCCCACTCAACGAACAGGTTCCACTTCAAAACGTAGGCGTGTCTCGTAGACGGTGCTGCTCGCTGAATTGATGGTGTCAACTACCCCTTGGGGTAGGCCACCTAAAACCTCCGCGTCCTGTCCAGGGACCAGACATGAAGTTTCCAGAGGTCTGGACGCGGGTGCCAAAGGGTGCCCCGTCTCTGAGTCAGTAAATCCTTCCTCAGAGGAATCGGCCAGAGAGGGGCTGTCGCGAGGAGCATTAGTTCCGGGAACCAGGTCCGGGTAGCCCAATAGGGTGCCACCAACAGGACCTCCTCCTCGTCCTCCCTGACTTTGCACAGGAACTGTGCCAGAAGGCTAACTGGGGGAAATGCATACTTGTGAAGCCCCGCGGCCAGCTGTGTGCCAGAGAGTCCGTGCCGAGTATTCCATCGGTCAGGGCGAAGAACAACTGGCAATGAGAGGTTTCTGGAGAGGCAAACAGGTCTACCTGAGCGGCTCCGAAACATCTTCAAACCCGCTGGACCATCTGGGGATGGAGTCGCCATTCTCCCGGGCGCGCAGCTCGGGACAGCTCGTCGGCTGCCCAGTTGAGCAGCCCAGGAATGTGAACAGCACAAAGTGATCTCAGATGCTTCTGACTCCAGAGGAGTAGGTGGCGGGCGAGTTGTGATAAGCGGTGGGAGCGCAGACCACCTTGTCGGTTGTTGTACGCAACGGCCGCTGTATTGTCCGAGCGGACTAGTACATGCTTGCCTCGTAAGCGCCCTTTGAGATGGCTCAGGGCAAGGTGCACTGCCAGCAACTCGAGGCAGTTAATGTGCCAGTGCAGTTGGGGCCCCGTCCAACCCCCTGACACTGCAAGCCCATTGTACATGGCCCCCAGCCGGTGGTTGAGGCATCCGAGCAAACCACAGCATGCCTGGAGACCTACTCCAGGGGCACTCCTGACCGGAGGAACACAAGGTCTGACCACGAGGTGAAGGTTTGGCGGCAGGCCGGTGAAACTTGGACCCGGAAGTTGCCGCGTTGCCACGCCCACCTCGGAACTCAGCCATGGAGCCAGTGCTGCAGCGGTCTCATATGGACTAGCCCCAGTGGCGTGACTGCCGCCGTGGCTGCCATATGCCCCAGGAGCCTCTGAAACTGTTTCAGTGGGACCGCCATCCTGCTCTTGAATGTATTCAAGCAGTTCAACACGACTGAGCACGTTCCTGCGTGAGGCGTGCTGTCTGTTCGACCGAGTCTAACTCCATACCGAGAAAATAGATTTTCTGCATGGGGTGAGAGTTTGCTCTTTTCCCAGTTGACTTGAAGGCCCAACAGGCTGAGGTGTGAAGCACCAAGTCCCTGTGCTCGCACAACTGATCCTGAGACTGGGCGAGTATGAGCCAATCGTCGAGGTAGTTGAGAATGCGAATGCCCTGTTCTCTCATGGGAACAAGGGCTGCCTCCGTAACTTTCGTAAAGACATGGGGTGACAGGGACAGGCCGAAGGGCAGGACCTTTTACTGGTATGCCCGCCCCTCGAACGCTAACCGCAGGAATGGCCTGTGGCGCGGAAGGATCAAAACATGAAAGTACGCGTCCTTCAGGTCGCTCGCTGCTAACCAGTCCTTTTGGGACGGTACACCTGAAGATGCTTTCTTTGTGAGCATCATGAACGGTAGCTTGTGAAGGGCCCGGTTCAAGACACGCAGTTCCAAGATTGGTCGTAACCCACCGCCTTTCTTGGGTACATTGAAGTAGGGGCTGTAAAACCCCGTCTTCATTTTGGCTGGAGGGACCGGCTCTATCGCGCCTTCGCCAGTAGGACTGCGATCTCTACACACAAGACAGGGGCATCTGCTGCCTTCACCGAAGTAAAGTGGACGCCCCTGAACTTGGGAGGGCGCCGCCAGGCGAACTGGATCGCATAGCCGAGCCTGACGGTTCGAATGAGCCATCGAGACGGGCTGGGTAGCTTTAGCCAGGCTTCCAGATGTGTGATGCAAGTGGCATCAATGGAACTACAGATGTACCCGCAGCGGGGCAGCGCGGAAGAACGCAGGGACCCAGCCCTGGCGTCTCGTAGCCGGTCCGAGGCTGGGTCTGAGTGTGTGTAACACTGACCTGCATTCAAGCAGAGGGTGCGTGGGTAGTCCATTGGTTCGTCCTCCCGATCCACCCACTGCTGCTCGCTGGCGAGAGGGAGGGTGATGTGATATGGTCTGACCGTCCACAGCCCCCCTTCCCCCTCAGGGGACCCAGAGACGGAAGAACGTGCTCTTGTTGTCGAGAATTGGTACACTGACCCGAGGCCATGCAGAAAAAAAGGGAACATAAGATTCTCCACCCGGCACTCCTCCGGTGGAGGGAGTGGTGCGTTCACCATCTCTCGAAGAGCAGGTCTCTCCACCTCTGGTTGCCCGTCTCAGGGCCTCTTGCTCCTTCGCTTACCACCAGGTCTGCGGGGGCCTGGAATGGGGCGGGGCGGCTGCCCTCGGCGACGAGCGGGCTGAGGCGCTATCGCCGGCGGCCGGGTGGAGGCAGCAGCTGCACGGATGTACCTGATGGCCTCAGTCTGCTTTTGGCAGCGGAGAACTGCTGGGCGAAGTTCTACACCGTGTCGCCGAACAGGCCGGTCTGGGACACGGGGGCGTTCAAGAATCTTGTCTTGTCCGTCTCGCGCATGTCGGCCAGACACAGCCAGAGATGGCGCTCCTGGACCACCATAGTGGACATGGCACGACCCAGAGACCGCGCCATAACCTTCGTCGCTCATAGCGCGAGGTCCTTTGCGGTGGGCGGAGTTCTCTCTGAACTTCCGGGTCGTGACCACTCTCGTGCAAGTCCCTCAGTGCCTTGGACTGGTGCACTTGCAATCACGCCGTAGCGTGTAAGGCGGACGCAGCTTCTCCACAGGCCGTATAGGCATTGTCGATCAAGGCCGACGAGTGCCTACAGGCCCGGGAGGGGAGCAAAGGTTTGCCCCGCCAAGTGGTAGCGGCATTTGGACACAATTGCATCGCAACCGACCGCTCCACCTGGGGGACTCCCGTGTACCCCCGCGCTGGACCCCCATCGAGGGTGGTGAGGGAGGATGAGCCACTGGGCCGTTTCTGGCAGTAAAAGGTGCCGTCCATGACCCAGCGATTTCATCATGCACCTCCGGGAAGAAAGGCACTGAGGTGGGGCGCTGAGAACCAGCGCGGGCCACCCCGAGAAACCAGTCGTCCAATCTTGAGGGTTCGGGACGCGGTGGAATATTCCACTCGAGCCCGACACTCTCGGCGGCCCGGTAAAGCATAGCCATCATTTCCGGATCCGTCCCGCAGCTGACGGATCTTCATCCCGGAAAAGTCCGTCTCACCCTCCGATGCTGCAATCGACATCCGATCGTCCGGGGGAGCCTCGGAAGAAACAGGTGGTAACCCCCCGGAAGGGTCCAGCCCGCTCTACTGAAAGCTCCGCTGGTTTCGCAGTGCCGGCGGGTTCGGGCATCCCCGGAGGGGAATTCCTCACCGTGACCGTAAGACCAGTCCGCCCACTGCTAGAAAAAGGACGCCCCCGGCTGCTGCCACAGATCCCTTGCAGGTAGCGGAGTCTGGTTCGCAACTCCGAGATGGTCATACCCCCACAATGTGAGCATGAGTCATCCATGAAAGCCACCTCAGCATGCTTCATGCCAAGGCACGAGAGGCAGCGATCGTGACCAACACCCAGCGCCAGGTAACGACCGCATCCAGAAACACACGGGTGGTAAGACATCTTTAAAAAGACGCGTCTTTAAAAAGACGTTCCACCCGTGAAGCTCTTTTAGAATGGAATTTGCTCTTTTAGTGTGCTAAAGAGCACAGGGGAGATGGCCGTCTGAAACACACACAGGGGTAGTGCTGCCTGTTGTGTGCAACCCACTCGACATGGGAAAACCACCACCGCTGAAGCGCCGTCCACCAGCACGAGAGCCCACCGAAGAGCGTGCTTGACTGTAGTTTATCACTACTGCAGAAGGTCAGGAGCAGAACGATAGAACCGCTCGGCTCCAAAGCGAAAAGCTGAATATGTGCTGCACCTGCTGCCTACTTATACTCACGCTGTGATCAGCAGCAGCTGGATGCAATAACCGCATGCCAATGTGCATTGGCTCGTTTAGTTTACACTCGAAGTAGATTGGTCCCTCTAAGCGAGATCCCAATTCGTCAGTCCTCCGACGTGACATCAAGAGTGACCGACTGAAAGGGAACCAGAGTCCGCCCACTGAGTGAATTTTTTTTTTTTTGAGGATGGGTAAAATGACCTGTAGCACATAAAATTATTTCCCAGTGGAGTTGCAGTGCACATCTTCATATTAGTTCTGCTCTTACACAGGTGCCCATGATGTCAAAGAAAGCAAGTTCATCTTACAAGTAAACACCACTTGGGGTTTCTTTCTCTTTTTTTTCATGCAGTAAGAGGCTGGTGCATACCTCCGATCGAATCAATAATTCATGCTACAATATCCTGAGTCACATAACTCTCCTATTAGTATTTACCACAATGTCTTTTTCTGGTTCTTTCTTTTAGGTCAGGGTATGTCATGTTAATCAAAGCCTTTTTCGTTCTTCTCCGAGAGCCAGATGGAACATACCTTTTTCAGTCTGCGGAGACTTTACCCGCCATTTAATTTGATTTCTAGTGATGGGAGACTAGCTTGTATGTTTTGTTTACTCTGGCACAGACATATCCTATGGGGGTTCTATCTCACTACCTCTCTCTCTCTCTCTCTGCCACTCTCCCTTCTTTGTTTGGAGAAACAGGTTTGTTTGTACTGTTCCATTGTTTCGTTGACTATTCTCTTGGCTCCACTCTACTGTAAGCCCCTCAGTTTCTGTGCTGTAATTACCTAATGTGTCACAGAACACTATCATGTAGTGTACGCACTTCTCTAGCTTGGGAAAATATTATATGCTTACTGTATGTTAACCCTCATAACAAGTTAAATGAATTGTAAATGTCATGACTGAAATGTTTATATGTAAATTACAAATATTATTATATTATATTAGGATATTATATTATATTATATTATATTAGGGTGTTTAACGGTACTCGTATTCGTACGCGAATTTTTGGTACTGGTCTTTCGGTTAGGTAGCATGTGTACCAAACACATAGCCTACATTGTTTTAACCACTGCAGGAGCGGAACTTCATTGGAAACTTCCAGTTTTATATATTGTTACTTTTGATAAGAAACAAAGTCTCATATTTCAAATTATGTCCTTTTTTCAGGAAATTCAAACAATAGATGCTGCTTTGACGCTCTTTGATGCAGCGCGAAAGATCACTGTATAAATGCCTCAGTTCAAAAGGCAGCGCGATCATCCCTTCCTCTTTACTACTAGTTTTAACGTGAAATAAACATGAATGAACATATCATGCCTCATGTAATCACTCAATCAGTGTTTCAACCGCGGAAAGACATCAATAATACAGCATGGAAATAAAATGTCACGTAGCATTTAATTTACCTCAGGCACGTCATCAGTGTCCACAGCTCGTTAGTGCGCTATAAATGAAGTCTAGAGAAGAGCATTTCGAGAAATATTAGACTATACTCATTATAATATACTTTACCTGTTAGTGATGTCTTAACTATTTAATGTATGCTAAATAAATCTGTTATGAAACAAGTTATGAGAGGCCCACTGTGTAAATGAATTTATTTCAACAACAAATATAATTTTGATCATTTAGAAGTTAATTTAAAAACTGTATTATGTGCAATTTACATGTTTGCATACTTTTTATATATTAAAAAAAAATTTTAAGTTTGGGCTCTGTTGTTAACTGTAATCTTATAGTAGGCCTAATGTAAAAGGGCTCACTATAGTTTTAGAGCATAAGCTGAGGAAGATTTTTATCCCTAAGAACATTTTAATTATAATTGAATTTATTTAAAGAAAGAGCAATTTGTTCAGTAAACCACTGTTTAATAAAAAATAAAATAAATCTATAACAAAAAAATTCATGAAAAAAAAATATATATATATGAATTAATATATATAGTATATATATATGTTTATTTTTCCCCTGCTAGTCCGAAACTGTACCGCCGTCAACTTCAAACTGAGGTACTACCGAACTGTCATGTTTGTGTCCCTTACACCCCTATATTTTTATATTCTATTATGATATATTATATTATGCATGCACTTAAAAAAAAAAAATTTCCCATTAGTGCCAAAAAAAATGACTGAAGGCCAATGTAGACTACCCATCAAAAATGTAGGGTAAGGTAATATATATGGTTTTTGGAAAAAGTCTCTTATGCTGACTAAGGCTGCATTTATTTGATCAGAAATAGAGTTAAAAAATAACAGTTTTTATATAATTTTTGATATAATATTTAAGTAATATTCAGCAGCCATTACTCCAGTCTTCAGTGTCATATGATCCTTCAGAAATCATTCAAATATGAGGGGTTTTTTTTTCTTAAGAATCACCAAACTTTTGAATGGTATTGTATATAAGAGCCAAAGAAGAAAAGCTACAAATGCAAATGTCTTTTGGCAAAAAAAAGTTAGGCTTAAAATGTTTTTAAAAACTGCTGATCGTTGACCTCATTTAGCATGACTTAGGTACTTCTGTCCTTTTCAAGATTAAAAAGCTGTGACAGTCATCAGAGATTAAGTAAATTTATAGATTCAATTTATAGTAAATGAGCATAATTAAAAAAACAGTCAGCATGGTTACATTGCTGTAGTTACGATACAAAGACTTCTGTGTCAATCAAAGAGTGATTAATGATCTCTTAACGCTCTCTCATTCCCTGGCGGCCATTTGAAAGGTTGACCTTTTCTAAAAAGGCCTGTCCGTCTCTTTTCAAAGGGAGTGCAGCACTGGGATGTGAATGATTAATACATGCTGTTTTAGGAGAAGTTGTGTCAAGATGAGACAGAAAGCCACACTTTCGAGTGTACATTTTTGTATCTGTAATGGGACTTTGAGTGACCTTCAGCAGGACATATCTGGTATTTCAGCCTGGTCTCATGTTTATACGTAGGTATTAATACGTAACATTTACAAGCACAAAATGTTCATTTTTGTACGTTTTTTATTGATGCTAAAATGTACAATTTAGACGTATTTCAACGTTTAAAACATACAAATCGCTACGTATTTTTAGCTAAAAAACGTACAAATATTTTACGTTATAATCTATAATTATAAATCTTTTATATCATCAAGATATTCGTATCAATGCATTTTTATCATTTTATCAATAAGCAATTTAGACTTTTAGACCCCTTAACCTACCCCAAACTTAAACCTACCCAATTCACAGCGAATATGCATTTTTATAATTTTATTAATATGCAATTTAGATTTTTAGACCCCTTAACCTACCCCCAAACCTTAACCTACCCATTTTATAGCGAATATAAAAGGATATAAAACGCAATTGACCGAAATATGCAGGAAAATAACCATTTTAGTAACAATATAGAATTAAAATATTTTTATAGTCGCTAATTCCACTCCTATCTATAAGCCTAAACATTTTTGTACAGTATAAGAAAAACATGACAGTGATAAATGCAATTACAATCATTTATTTATTGGAAAAATGTCAAAAGCAGTACCAAAAGTAATCCAAATGATGATGTGTTGCAGCCACGGTCCTCTCTGGCGGAATACAGTAGGTTTGTGTGAGGTGCAGAGCAGAATTTATGTTGTTAATCGCTGAAAATATTATCCAGATTATTTCCCCAATCCACTTAGTGATTTCGTGAAGGTGCGCGCGCATTATTCAAACACACCTCACCAGAAACACTGCATGTCGCAATCTGTGACGAATGCAGGCGAGAGCCAATGAGCGTTCGGTTATCCTGTCGTAAAACCTGTCGTTTTAAGCGGCAACATTTGAATTTGTAAAGATTGCGTCAGTCAGCGCGGGCTTTGCTGTTTACGGTCACTGGACTCGCTGCTTGGGATGGAGACGAAGATCGCCGAATAAAGGATTTGGGTCTGTTCCTCGCAGTCGTATGGATTCTGAAGATTTGGATTACAGCGCACAAATAAAATTGTTTCATTTCGTAATTATGTTGCGTTTTTGGTGTATTTTATAGTTCTATCGTCAGTCACAGCATGTCGGAGAAAACGCTTTTTGTGGCCCATGGCAAACAAAGTAAGCATTAGCCTACATGACAATTAAAGGTTAAACGATTGCAGAAATTTGATTTATTTTAAGTGTTTAAAGTGAAGTCTTGTTTAACATTATGTAGGCCTATTCTTGTAAACGAGCTGGCAGCAGAAATCACACAACAAAACATAATGTTATCATTTCATATTAAAGGGGTCATCGGATGCAAAATTCACTTTTGTTGTTGTTTGAACATAAATGTGTGTTGGAAGTGAGTGTAAACATCCATCCTATAATGATAAAAATCCACCCAGTGTTTTTTTTTAAATCCCCTTTCTCAAATCAGGCTGTTCTGAGATTCTTGTCAGAATGACGTAGTTCTGCACAGCCCCTCCCACGATAGTTGATTGACAAGGCCGTCTTACCTTAGACCTGCCCTGAGTGAGCTGTCATCAGTCTGCCATTGTGTTGACTCTGGTGCAGGGGAAGACAAGAATGTCTCCAATTAAGCAACTGAGGTGTTTTGTTGTTGGATGTAATAAAGAACATAGCAGTCATCATTTACTCCCAAAATCTGAGCCGCTGAAGACAAGTTGGATTAATTTTGTTTTAGAAG